>NJDD01007380.1:98906-122940 GCA_002245505.1 Calephelis nemesis
CACACACACACACACACACACACACACACACACACATTATTATGAGGGAAACTGGGGATTTTCTCAGCTAATCACTAATCGACGTTGTCAAATCCAATTTACAATTTACAGGTTTGAAATTATTTTACGGGTGGACGACCTACAATTTTTTATACTGTAACAAAAAATTAAAATCTCATTCACTTAAAATGTGTGTCACAGAATAAGTGAGTGGATCCTTCAAAAAAACAATCTAATCAGTGTTCATAAACCACTATTTATATTTAACGGCAGATTAAAATTCTCTGACTTAATTCAATGTCACTTAACGCCCATGAAATAAGCTATAAATCCTTTTAAGTACTGCTACTAAAAGACTTGACAGACTTGCGAGCTTCGTGCGAAAATAATCATTGCTTAATTATTATTTTTTGTTCCCGTAACAAAAATAGAAGAATAATTTCGCTTACAACAAAAGAAGTTCTTAAAAAAATTAAGAGACAAATAATTTGCACTAGTACACCTTTTTATTGTATCTTAATTTCATACGTCTCACTATCTTGACCTCATAAAAACGAAGGAATTTTTGATAGGTTTGGAGCAATAAAAAACCAATTTTACTATAATTACTTAACCTACTAACCTACTAACCTGCTGTACTGTCGATGCAGCCAGTTTTAGATACCCCTTAAGGTATGACATTTGATTGTTAAAAAGTCTATATAAATTTAAATATGAAGCTTAGGTACTTGTACCTCCTTATTTACAGGTTGTAAGAATTTTTTTGATATATGCAAATCTAAAATACCTTGTTTTATTTTTTCACTGTCCTTTTTTTTTGCTAACATTTTCATCTAATACCCACATCATTGTGGTCTCTCAATAATAAACATATTATATTGTATTTGTTATCTTAACCTAAAGCCTCATAGATCAAGCTCAGTTTAAATTAGTACTGTTTGATTAACGTTGTGAATCTATAAGGGGTACATACTATAACACAAATATTTTATTCTGACTCGATTACTTGGTCAAAAGTTTTGTACTAGAACATGCTCGTGCGTCTGTAACACCTTTAACATGAACGTTTAAAATCCAATCAAAATTCTGTTTTTAAAACCAACTGTAAAGTCAAATCAGAAGATCAATTAAAAATCTATAAAAACTTTTATATATCGTACGATGTCAAATTTAAAACTTTTTCATATTGTTCAATACGTGATAGGGACACGTAATATATACCCACAGTAGTACTATTTGAAGTATGCGCTTCGGCTATATTCGTCAAGCTTCGGAAATCAATCATTTCAGAGGCACAAACAGAGCACCAACGACTAGCCGAAGACACTAAGTCCCACAATGTGATAGGTGGTATCTCCAACCAGGCACATGTCCAATCCCGAGCAACATTTTTTTATTAGAAAATTGGAAATACTGCATTTTCTTCCTGTTGCTCGACCCGGGACTCGAACCCGGGACTTCATGAAATCAAGTTCAGTACTTGGGCCGCTAGACTACAGAGGCGATAAAAATAAATATGAAACAAAAAAATCGTTCAAAATTAAGGCTTTGAAATACACCCGTGATAACAAATACTGATTTTATACCACTAATGTCAAACTTCTGAATTCTGGCATTCCAATAAAATCAATTGATCGAGTGCTTGGGAAGAAAGGTTCTCGACTGGCGGTCCCCCACCGGAGGACGTGGTGTTGGACGATCTTCCACCCGGTGGACTGATGGTCTGGTCAAAGTCGCGGGGGGTCGCTGGTCACATGCGGCTGGTGACCGTGACTTGTGGCGCTCTTTGGGGGAGGCCTATGTCCAGCAGTGCACGTCTTCCGGCTGATGATGATGATGATGATGATGATCGAGTGCTTCAATTCGTATACCATGATGTCGTAGCTTCTTTATCAAAACATCGTGGTAAACAAAGTTAAATCTCTTTGACAAATAACAAAATACACCAAGTGCATCGTGCGACTCGTCTAAAGCTTCATAAATTTTCTTTAGTTATTCCACATTAGCATCGGTACACATGTATGTAATATAATACCTAATAGTATTATAACACAATAGCATTAATAAGTCAACAAAAACAATCAAATAAGCCTATGAAAAACAAATGACTGTCCACAGCTCTGAGTATTGTAAGGTAAAACGTCAGTTATATTTAAATTATTCGATAAGGATATCCCAATGTAACCGATAAGGAAATAAAATGAGTTACGTTCGTTATAAAAAGGTATCTAGTATACTAGAATATTACCAACGGGCATCAATAATATCTATATATTAAACGATCTTCTAATAAATATAAAGCTCCTCAGAAGATAGTCAAAAATTCATTTCAAAATAAAATGCTTAGAGAATAAACAGAAAAAAAAAACCTAGTATATACTAAAGCTCAAAGAATATGTAATCAATTCAATGATTCCTTAATAAAGCAAACTAAATATTGTAATAAAAATCAGCCTCCTTCTATAAATAGCATAAAATCTCATTACATAATTTGAAAAACATAAGGGTAACTGGCTATGATAATATTAAAGATTAAATGTTAAAGCATAATACTATTAAATAATGTTGCCAATGTGATATCAAACCCTGTTTGTAATACAATTAATTTGCCAATTTTTGAAGGAAAATACGACTAGTAATAATCGTTTAAAAAAGGCTATTAAGCCGTTATTTAATAACTGTAGTTCCAGTTCCAGCACAAAAAAGTTGTAAATATGCCATTAATTTATTTTAATTCACATTAACGATTTGGTTGATGCTATTAATTATAATTACATCTATTGGCTGATATTACTACCCTTCTCTTATAATGATTTATTTGAAGAAAGAAGTAAATTTCTTTCTGAAAGCCATTTCATCTCCTGTCTGGCTAGGTTTGGAAACGGTGGTAGCACACCGCAGATAGATAGAATTTTAATGAATATGAAAAACTGAATATTAAAATATGTCTACTTAGGTAAATAATTAATATTTATAAATATTATAAAATGCACGCCACAATGTGAAAGAATATATCGGAATGCTTAAATAGTTTTGTAACAAGTTTTTAACACAAACTTTCCTCAAATAAATATTTTTCATTTCATTTCATCGACTGCCGGTCTACCCATAACAAAGCGTTCCTCATTAAATTTAGCCAATTTATGAAAATGTAATTTAAGTTAAGGATCATTAACTTCCAAATTTGAATAATGGTATCATTTTGCAAAGTTTCATAAGATCAGGCTGCATGTGAAACGCAGCAATTAAATATTTCATCTAACTACAAAGCAATAACATTTATTACTGAAGCCATGATAATCAGACGAGAGTTTTGGTAGTTTCTGCAGCAACATTGGCGAAAATCTTTACAAACTCCATTTCAATATCCAATTTATTTTACAGTCCAAGTTACCGGTCTTCAAATGGTGTTCACCTTGTATGTTCTGGCTTTATTAGTTTCTCAATTAATAATTTTCCACACAATAATGATAAAATATTGACCAAACTTTTTTTCAAAACTTACGCCATCAGACTATCTCAATAATGAGAAATTTACAAATATAGCGTAATAATTGAGAAATAGAACCCTACCTAGCTTTTGGATTTGACAATTTTTACATAAAAACAGTCGTATTCTCCCCTCACAATCATGACATACTTTCTTCAGTAGTTGTCCGTCCTACTTAATAATCGGGTCAGCTTGACTTGTTGTTTAGGGGGGCCATGTTTTATGCAATACACTAAATTTAGAACAGGTTTCCTTTGAAAAACAATACTAAGCTACAAAAGTCAAATCAAATAATATTGTCCTTACTTTAATGGTACTTTAACACAAAAAAATGATATTAATCCTGTACAGATTGCTAACGACGCCTTACGCATTCATATTATATCTACACATAGTTAATTCACTTCGCCTGTTCTAGTCTAGATCTTTTAGACTATTCAACTAATTTTAACTTTGTTATTATCTTTAAATACAATCACTCCAAAGAAAGGTTTATATGTTTAATACGCGCATAAATGTTATGGTAGGGACAAGCTTTCAGATTTGTGAAATGTTGTAAATTAGGTTTTTCCAATTTTCTAGTAAAAAAAAACGTTGTTCGGAATTGGTATATGCCCGGTTGGCGATATGCTTGCCACCTATCACATTGTGGGACTTCGTGTCTTTGGCTAGTCGTGGGTGCCTGGTTTTGCCTCTGCCTAACTCTTCGAGGATATGTGCATAAGATACTTGTAAACGTATACTTTGTTGTGCTTGCATTTGCGTAATATACTTTATGATTATGACCTTCAATAACATGAATAAAATGATTCTGTTCCAAGTTAGACTACTCGTAGCACCTTAAAACAAAAGTGTGTTGTATGTCAAACGTATGGTTCATTTTACAAGATAATTTATGTATTTCTTATCATATATTTTATAGAAAATGTTAGCTTTCTCTTCTTTAGTTAGGTACAAAGTTAAATCACTAGGTCTGAAGATGAAATAAAGGTCAAAGTGCTTACATAAAAACGGTATTAAATAAGTTTAATATGTCCGATTGTAAACCTGTCAGTACCCCTATAGTAAGCGAATTGGACTAAGGGGCACTGAATTCTGAAGAAACATGTAATGCGTAGAGGATGCGTATACTATGTAATGATAGTGATCATGGTTGTATAAGTATTGCAAATAATCCAACAAACCACAAACACTCAAAACATATTGATATCAAGTATCATTATTGGAGAGAGCAAGTTGAGAAAAATCTAATAAAATTAAATTACGTTCTACAGGTCAGCAGCGGTCGACACGCTGACGAAGCCATTGCCTGTAAGTTTCTTACAAGAAATGCATTCTAAAGTGGCCTCTATAGTAATTATTGTTTAGTTTAAATAATTTAGTTGTTTGGGTTTTCCGTTTTAATTATATAACATGTAGTACGTAATACATTTGATTAATGAAGTTAATTTCAATGGCCTGATTAGGTTTTTGGGTTTCCCTTATCCTCAGGAATGAATGGTGGGCCGTAATGAATTCCCAGCAAATACAAGGAAGTAGATGCATTCTGATTAGTAGGTTAACAATTATTGAAAATACAGTAAATTAACAATTATTGAATATAAGTTTGTATAATATTGATTAATTTTTGAGAGGGCGTGTTGATTTATTTAATGTGGTTTACAAAAATTAATATTAAGTTAGCCGATCAAGCGCCATCTTCGGTTTCTCGCTGTCATGAGAATCGGTCGTATAGCTTCCTTGTAAAATATAATCTGACTAATATACGATACTTAAAACTAAGAGTCATTAGGTGTTTTTATATCAAAATCAGAATCAGAATAATCTTTATTCACTTAAACCATACAAGTGGTATTTGTGCGCGTCGACATTTTTATAAACTACCACCGGATCGGAATCGAGTCGAGTATTAAATCGATCGATCGATTACGAGTATTAAACCATAATCCCTAATATTATATTAGACGCACTATGTGCATTTAATTTTTTTCTGAACATATGTGAGACCTTACAGTTAAGACATTAACGATTTTCTAATATGTTTTGATGACGAGGATCTGATAAATAATTTTGTAAATGGCTTATGTATCACAGTTTAAAAGTTACAGTATCAAGTTTCGTAATCTTTGCAATTTATTTAAAGTAAGTACATCAAAAAGAGAGGTGTTGTGAGTTAGATGTGTGCGAGTGTGTGTGTGTCTGTGTGTGGCATCATAACTTTTGCGGGATGGACCGTTTCTCAGGGGTTTATTAAACATTTTTCATGTTAAGATTATTATTATTTAACTATTGTCAAAATATTACAAAACTTTCATTTTATCTTAGTCGATCTGACGAACTTCGTATCACTTGACATTCTATACTCTTATATGATATTGTAATATTCAATCTAAGAGTTACTAACAGTTTATTTAGATTATAACATTAGTTTTTCTATTTTCCGTGCAAATTTCCCGGTTATTTCTTTTCATAAGATCCTTCTCAATTGTCAACAGCTAACTCAAAATAACTTAGCAAAACTTGTCGATCAATATATAAATAAAAAATAAACAAGTCAAAATTTACAATTTTTTGCCTATGATTTTTTGGTAAGCTATTTCATTATTTTATTACAGTATGTCATTAATGATATTGGTATGCTGATATTTTTTTTTATGATTATGGTTATATTTTTATTTTGGGATTTCTGTTAAGCAAAATCTTTTTTTAAAATCAACACAACCAAAATAGTTTAAGGTTAAAAGTGAGTGAAATAGTCGATACTTCGGGGCCCTCTGAGTATAGGGGCCCTGGGCACTGGCCCCTTGTGCCCTTATGGTAAAGACGGTATTGGGCGTGATGCAATGACCCCTCGAAATGGGGATTTTTTTTCTAGTGGTCGCCCGTTAGTCGAAATTCGACCATAATAAATTTTAATATGTTGTTCATAAGAACATATCTTCATTTCTCAACCACTTTTTTTGTTCAAATCAACTATTTTTTTTCCTAACTGTTTAGTGCGCCATCTGTGATCTTTTATCGTTATCATCAAGATATTTGTTTGAGTGTGTCAAATGCATAGTAGTGTAGGTGATGTTTTATTTATTGATTTAATGTTCTTTATAAGAATGATTATTAAAAAATATTAGCGTTTTGCACTTCTCCTACATATAAACTATAAGTGTGCCAAATTTTATGCTCCTGCGTCAGCGCAATTTAAATTTTGAGTTTCAGTGTGTGTGTTTTATTATTGTTTTATTTATTGATTTAATGTACTTTATAAGCATTATTAATATAGAGATACTTAGAGCTTTATTTATAAAGGGTCGTTTCAACAGTTTGCATCTAATATTGGGTTTTAACTATTTCATTATGAAATACGCCCAGTTCATTGCTGTATTAGCAGAGGATATCGAGTACCAAACGTCATTTATTACCTTCCTTCACATTCATAACTTTTTTCATACAAAGAAGCTAGTAATGGAGACTGTGGTGGCAAGAATTGGCCCTGGGTTAAATTGGCCATGGAATGTCAACCTAGGTCTCCTCGGGAAACTAAGTACCTCTATCTACTTTAGCAATGTATGTCTGTACTGTCAATCTTGAACGAAACAACGGAACAAGTCCTTACTCATTATTGTAATAATACTTTCTTTTAATCCCACTCTTTCTCTGGTCTATTTAGACATTTCTAGGAGACATTTCCCGGAGTGCTCTCATTTTTCCTTTTTTTATATTTTGCCAAAATACAGGAATGTTGCCGTTACCACCCGTGTTACCACCCGTGATTTGAATTATACTTTCTCCAGCGGAGTAGGGATTGGCAATAAACTTTATTTTACCAATTTCTGTAAAGTTACATATAGTAAATTATTTTTGGAAAAATAACGCATAAAGAAGTTTCACTTCTTACGAGTTTACGCTAGTACACATTTATTTTTTTAAACAGAAAAAGTTATGCGAACGGCTCTTTTGTCTGTGTATGTGTGTTTCTAACATATTGCATATAAGGCAGAATCGACTTTTCATTTCCCTAGTTTGTTATTATTTTTAAGGGCTTTTAAACGGTGTCCGCGAAATGGACGTGAACTGGGGGTGACGCGAACAGATGAACCTTACCCTATTCCAGTAAAATATTGTTTATACTACTCAGTTAAAGCATAAAAGGAGGAGTGTCATTCGAATTGTGCCTGTCCCCTCCGACTACCTACAGACTGCCTGGTAGAGACGTATCTTTAGTTAAAAATTGTTACTGACGCTGCATAATTATGATACAGTGTAATAAGGTTCTGGCAGTAAACAATAACCACAACATATAGACACCACAGATGTTGTAGTTTTATCTTACAGCCGAGGTGTCGGGCCAATTGTACAAGTCTAGCTGCTACCCTGCCCTATTAATATTTTTCTATGAAACTACTACTAGCTTAATATTTATCTCTTTTAACCGGTTTTAAGCAAATGATGGGTACCTGCGTATTTCGTGCGTATCATATTTATGTGTTGTTTTAAGTTACAAATGCATATAACAATAATGTGGATATCGTGTTGTAGATATTATAGATATTACCAAAGTATGATATTTGCTTACTTTGTGGTGAGATCAATTCATGTTATTTATAGGGATATATTTTTTAATGTTAAACATTTTGTGAAACCGTTTACAAAAATGTAAATTATAAATTAAGGATTAAGCTCATTTATCATCATCAGTCAGTTATTATCATCTTTTTTTAAATTTTATTGAGTTTTCAAAAATCATTATTTTTTCTCACAGTGAATTGTTTGAAAAATAGCCACTTTTAAAATGAGTCCCTCTCTAATTTTTTAAACCAAGATAAGAAAAAATGTAAAAAAATATACGCTGTAGATCACAATAAGAACTTTGAAAAAATGTAAGTACGGAACCTACAAGCCTGTATTGTACTTTAGTTACTAAGGCATTCAGGTTAAGTACAGACAGAAAACAAATAGCCGTCCCAATTTCCCTCGGACACCACTGAAAAAATAAAGTGAATCAATTTTTTTAACCGGAAGACGTGTCAGAGTTAGTTTTTTGCGACGTGACCGAGACTGACCCAATTTATTCTGCTTCCAAAATACGTGCAAAATAAACTGTTAGGGCTGTCATTTATACTTTTTTATGGGCTAAGACATGGCTAAACAAGTATTCTGCCCTACTGATGGCAAGAGACAACCGGGGCCTACAGACACGATAGATATACCTAATAGGAGCGTTGATATCTTGTGACCGATGTGATGAGATGAATGTGCAAGTCGACTGGCTACTCTATCTCTTTTTCTTCTTCTTCGTCTTTTTTTATATAGATAGCATTATCAATATATATAAAAGAAAGTGGTGTTAGTTACACTATTTACAACTCAAGAACGGCAGTACCGATTAGGCTGAAAATTGGTGAGGAGTATACTACTTTACTTATAATACTTTTTATTCGATTGTGAGGAAGCTGGGAAAAAGAACGTTTTAATTTTTCCCGTACAAACTGAACGGACGGAACGAAGTTCGCGGGAATAGCTAGTAATTATCATAATAGTAGTAGTAGTTCAACTAACACGTGATACAACTATAGAACATCAATTTCTAAAGAATTTTTTTGAAAATATAGATAACTATAAAACGCTTATTTTTGACCGCCTCGTTGGTGGTCGAGTGACTAACGTACACAACTAACTACGCTGAGCAACCGCGAGGCTCGAGTTTGATTCCCATCGGGGGCGGGTATTTATATGATGAACATTTATATGTCTGCATTTTCGGGTCTGGGTGTTTGTTCAATTTATTCTGGTGTCTATTTAAGTATTTCTATGTATTGGAATCGTTGAAACACCCAAAACACAAGCATATAATTTGCTTACTTTGGAGGTTAGATTCAATTTGTGTGATTTGTCCTGGGATATTTATTTATTTATATCTATGTCTAGTTTTTTCATGTATTTGTCTTTTTTGATTCTATAAAAAAATGAATAACAAGGTTAAAAAAATAAAAGATTTGTCAAAAATGAAGTATGTGTTACATATAGGTAAAAGTTTGTGAGTTATAAGCCTATCCCTAAATTCTTATTTATCAGGCGCTACTAAACGTAGGAAATGACGCCCAGGCCAGTGGGTCACTTACCGCCCTGAAATTAATTACAATAAAATATTAGAACTCTGAAATTATTAGAGCTTAAACAGAAATGAAATTAGTAATCAACTAATTATTACATCCTATGGACTGTTTAGAGTATCAGTAGTCAGTTCTCTAATGTGTGGAGTGAGAAGGATACATGTCCCATTTGGATCCTTTTCACTCAAGAATAATAGTACCCATACAGGCTATTATTGCCTAAACCTCACGTTATTACGCGTTAAATGCCGAACCTATCTAACTTAAAAATGCGTATTATTGTTGTGAACCTGGATGATGTAATAATGAGATTGGAATTAGCTTTTTTGCAGGTTCGACAGGCAGTTTTTGTTACAAACGATTCGTACATTGGTATTATAAATACTCCAGCAAATTTCCCAACAAAGTATTTCTATGACTAGTGACGTTGCAATGTTTTTATTACTCTTTTAACTCTATCTATAACTCGATTGAATAAATTATATTTTTCTATCAATGTTCTAGTAACCAATTTATTTTTAAAACTGTCTTCGATGTTATTTACTAGCTTGATATGTAATATATGTAAAAATGTGACAACCCTATCGAGACATGGAAACACAACATAAACATGTGTAAATTAATATACCCAGTCCTCTCATGACATCTGGTCAAAAAAATCGCTAAATAATTAATTTGAATTTTGGAAACAGACTTATACTTGATCGCTCCAAACTTTTTTACGAGCTTTTAGGATATAAATATATATTGAACCTCTAGTTGGTGGTGCGTTCTGGTTTCTGGGTAGATTGGGTGGAGGAGTTGGCTCAGGTACAATTGAGTGCAACAATCGAATAGCGACTTTCAGCGCCAGTAAAACAAATGTTTTTGAGTATGTTTGTTGTTAAATGTAACTTAAAAAAATGTAACTAAATAAATATCCCTGGACAAGATACACAAATTGAATGCTACCCCAAAGTAAGCAATTTATATGCTTATGTAAAGTTTAGTAAATTTAGAAAATGTTGTTTTTTATGATATTGGAAGGCAAACAAGCTGACGGATTTCCTGATGGTAAGACACGCTGCCTAGAGACACCAAAGGTGGTAATGGTGCGTTGCCAACCTGAGAAATGGATGTTAGGCCTCGAGCAAAACTAAGTTTACCGGCTACCTTACCCTCCGAACCGGAACACGTCATGACGTTATGGCGGCAGGAATAGGTATAGCGGTGGTACCAATCCGGGCGAGTCACTGCCAAACTCTACCATCTAGTCGGATGTCACGGTGTTAGTGACGGTAAGCCTATGCTCGACTTTTTACTAGCCATCTGGCACAGGAAGGCAGATGGTCTATTCTGCAAAGGAGCACGGACCAACACGGGGGAAAAGTAAATTATTCTAATAACCAGTAATATTTATTACATATCAAAAAGGTTGTGTATTTGTCTAAATAGCAATATTTATTATGATAGTATATACATACTATGAAATATAACATTTAGAACACAACAGTTTTATGCAACTGTAACCAAACAAAACAGCCGAAGCTGTACGCTCCCTCACTTTCCCGCACACTTGAAAAGAGTTCTGCGCAACGAAACCTGTTACGTACTTCAAAAGCGTATTAAAGTTTGCGTAAACTGTATACATTTTAAATCTAACATGGAGGGCGAAATTGAAGGGCGATTAATAAATACAACTTATATGTTCTCATGTTCATGGGCGGTGTTATAATTTCAAACATAATGCTGATTTTACACTTTGACAACGCTTTACAAATCCTCGACTTTTATAAAGGTTTTTGTTTACATTTGGCAGTGGTGTACAGTGTACAAGTTCGCGAATGCATCATAGGGTTACTAAAACTTATTGATTAAGCAAACAAGTTTGAAGTACGTTGAGAGATTTATTACTATATCGATAATTAGTCCTAATTAAGTCCTTGATGTCATGTTCTCATACTTGAACAGTAGAGTTCACAGGGTTAAAATAAATGGTAAAACTACTTTGGGTTCTGCGGTTACGATTGGCGTACCGCAGGGCTCTATTCTTGGTCCATTTTTGTTTCTTGTATATATAAGTGACTTACCTTATTACATAAGGGATGCCCACGATATTGTTTTGTTGGCGGATGACACTACACTTATATTTAAAGTGAAAAGGCAATTAGTTAAGTAAAGCTAGTGCCCAATGTTAGGCTAGTAGATTCCAATGTACAACTAAATGGATCTAATCTGGATCTGGTTGAATCCACTGTCTTTTTAGGCATCACAATTATTGATAATAAATTACAATGGGACCCTTATATTGAGAAACTGGCAAATAGGCTTATTTCAGCAGCATTTGTAGTTAAAAAAATAAGAACATTAACAGATGTTGAAACGGCCCGAATAGTATATTTTAGCTATTTTCATAGTTTAATGTCTTATGGGGAAATTCTGCAGAATAAATACTATATTTGTATTACAGAAAAGTGCTATTAGAGCTATTTATAATCTTAAAGTAAGGGATTCCCTCCGAGAAAAATTCAAAGGTATAAATATTTTAACCTTCAGTTCTCAATACATTTATGAGAACTTAAAGTATGTTAAAAAAATCTATGTATGTTTACAAAAAATGTGATGTTCACGATATTAATACGAGGAATAAAAATAATGTAGAGCCGCATATAAAACTCGTCTCCATAAAATTAGTAAATCCTTTTTGGGTCAATGTATACGTTTCTACAATAAGCTGCCCAGTGGTATTAGAGATCTACCTATAAATAAGTTTAAAAATGTATCAAAGCAAAATTTTGTCAAATAGGCTATTATACGGTCTCAGAGTATTTGGAAGCTGAACATGCTTGGGGGATAGAGGTTTCAATCTCCCACTGCAATTTGTAATGCGATTTGTTGTACCTTTTATTAAGGATAAAGTAAGATTGTAATTTATATTTTTAATCTAGTTTATATTGTAATTATTATTGAAAAAAGATAAGCCCGCTAAGTTTTTTTCGCCGGATCTTCTCAGTATGTGGCCGCGTTCCGATCCGGTGGTAGTTTAAAAAAAATGTCGACGCTCACAAATACCACTTGTATGGTTCAAGTGAATAAAGATATTTCTGATCACAATTTCGTAAAAATTGTAGTGAGTACGGTGTAGGTACTAGGTGTATGTCCTTAGTCTTTTTGACGTCACTTTTCCACGGTCTACTGAGATATTTTTATAAAGCCTGACAGCCCTACCGGCACACGGAAACTGCGAGACACAAAAATATGTAAATCTATCCGACCTTCTCTCCAGCAGACTAAAAAAAACTTGCCGAATATGGATTTTGAATATATTTGGATACTTATACCGAAATATACAGATCAGTTTCAAATACGCATAACAGTTTCAAAATGGAATGACTATGATAAATATATATCTCACATATAAATACATATAGTAAAAGTAACAATTGCCAAAAGTCAACTTTTTAAATTTTGTATTCATCTGCATAACTCAAATTTTCTGAATTAGTTTAAGCGCAGTAAATCTGCAAAAAACCGACTTTGATTTCAACACGTCGTCTACGTACACATAAACGTAAGTATTTTCGTCGATTTTCTTCGGATTCCATTTACAGATCTTGACTGGGTGGCAATATGACAGCCTCTTGCAAATAAAAAAAAGATTTTTAAAATCGTTTATCAAATGACGTCAAGGTATAATTTAGAAGTATGTAAAACAGAGTGAACAAGCTTCTTCTAGCTGAGAGTGTTTTCACCTTGACTCTACCTAAACTTTTCTTCAGGCGGGTTTCTAGTCATTACACTAAGCTTTACGTCTTAAAAACTAACGTACATAAAAAAAACATAGAACGTTTATCCCTCTCCTCTTCTTAAAGTCGGTTTAAAATAAAAAGCATTGTAAAAACACAGCTGTGAAACACTAAATTAACACTTATCATTTCGCCAATATTTTTTTCTTTGATAATATGTTTATTATGCGAATATTCAGTCAATAACGAATGTATTTTTATTTTAGCACTTGCCATGTGCTTTGATTATATTTTTATAAATTTTGAAGAAAAAAAAAGACGGGTAAGAATGGAAATAAAATTTCACCACAGGGCTTGAATCCTAGTAGCTAAAATGGTTAGAGCATTCGTCGGCTTGAGACGAAAGGTTACAGGTTCAAATCCTGTCTGGAGCGAAATTTTTTCTTTCTTTAAAATTTATATCAATAACGAATGGATTATGAAATTCATTTTATATGAAGGTAGATCATGATTTAGAGTTATTTCCACATTCTGTATTATTTTTCTATGGTTCCACATATTTGGATTATGGCCAACAGGCGGTTATTGAGTTACACTTCATAATACATATTTTTTCGTGTTTCATATTTTTAAAGAACTACTCTAAGTACTTTAAGTACTCTGTAGTTGTAAGTTTTAGCCCTGATGATGCTGTATAAGCGAAACCGGTAGGCTATTAATTACAAAGTAATAAATTATAAGTGATAAGTAAAACAGTATAAGTGTTTCTTTCTTTAAAAATATGAATATTTTGAAGTTTTACCAAGTGCCGACGATGGAAAATATCAAATATTTTTCGTGTTTGTTTATTTTACAGTTTAGACCAGGGCTTCCCTAACTCATCTGCTCTTTGACGCCCTTAGGGCGTGCTATATAACGACGTCCCTCAACCCTTTCAGAGTCAAATAAGGGAGGGGGGGTCTCCTTCGGATCAAAAATACTGATTACTTAAACTACAAGCTCTATTTTATACGACTCGTCCTAAGCCAGCCCGCACCTAGTGGACCAAAAATAGTTACCAGTTATAATAAGTACAAGCCTAGTAACTGGTTCTGGTGGACTCGGATAACTCACTCGACCCGGTCACATTAACACGCGACGTCCCTGCGACGGTGCCACGACGCCCCAGTTCGTCACGATGCACAGTTTGTGAAGCCCTGGTTTAGACTATAAAAAACCTTAAACTAATTTAAGAGCATTTTCAATTATTTTAAACATTTACTAGGTGGTAGAGTCCTGCAACGACTCGCCCGGACATACAAGCACCACCGCCTTACCTGTTCCTTCTGCAAAATGACAATGCTCGTCATTGTCGTGTTTCGGTTGAAGGGTAGGGTAGCCGGTTTACCTAATTACGCAGGAGGATGACCATCGTAGCCTCAGGTTGACAACGCACCAATACCTCATTTGGTGTCTATAGGCGACGGCATTTCTTACCATCAGGAAATCCGTCTGCTTGTTGCCTCCCTATACCCAAAAAAAAAATTCAGCAAGCAACAGCAGCAAGCATTGAAAAAATATTTTTGACAGAATAGTATCCAGACGCAGGAATTTTATTTATTTCTATAAGAGGACAAACCTACATAAATACATTAAAATAATAGGTAAAAATAAAAATAAAATAGGTTTGCAGGTTAACTAAGTTGACTGATGAGGCTTAGGTTAAAATAAAAATGCTGTTTAATTCCCAAGTCCAGGAATTGAATTGAAAATGAACGAAATGAGAGGCCGTTACACACTGTTTAACATAATTCGGTAACGGATCCTTAGTCCAGGTGCGCACCATTGGGAAACCAATCTCATCAAGTAGGCAATTATTGTCATGTTCCACATATTAGTAAACTAAAAACTCGGATAAAAATATAGTTTTCATAAAAAAAACAAGAAATAAAAAAACGCTTACACTGTTTTACTACGAGTAGTAAACCTAATTTGATGAAACTATTTATTGTTATAGACTAGAGAGACTAGATCCATGAAATGACTTTGTCATTGATTGATTTTTTTGAAGTGAAAACTTCTTTAGTGGCGTTGTGCACTTTTTGTGATGAATAAAAACAAGCTAAACTAGCGTCAGGACACGTAAGATGGCTTGACCAATTTCTAAGACACAATATTATAAATAAATTTTTGATCCTGCACTTTTCTTAATTTGAATTTTAAAAATTTCAAACTTCATTTTACTATCTACACTTATAATCATGGCTTGCTATATACATAAGTATAGAGCAGGTCATAAGAGAGCATAAGTAGAGTCTTAAGAGTCTAGCGGTCCGGCGTTAAACTTAACTTCTTGAGATCCCGGGTTCGATCCCTAGATCTGGCAACAAAAACATACAATGCGTCTTTCATTAATTTTTAAAATACTGTTGATCGGAATTGGATATGCGCCCGGTTATTAATAGGCTTGCCACCTACCTTTTGTGGGATTTTGGTCTAATCGGTGTTGATTTGCCTGCCCCCGTCGAAGGCATTTGTGTGATGAACATTTAGATGTCTGCATTTCCGGGTCTGGGTGTGTATTAAATTTATTCTGGTATCTATTTAAGTGTTTCTATGTATTGGTATTGTTGACTAACACCCTTAACACAAGCATATAATTTGCTTACTTTGGGGTTAGATTTAACTTGTGTGACGTGTCCAGGTATATTTATTTATTTTGGTATATACATTGTGGGATTTTGGTGTATTCGGCTAGTCATTTGGCGTCTGGTGGCGGTCTTCGAGGATTTGAGCATGAAAAAATTTTTTATCTACAGTCTAATAGAAATTAAATTTCGTTTTTTTCTAGCATCTGCTTTTGCGTCTTTTTGGTTACCAAAGGTTGGCCGGTAGAAAATGCTAAATAGCTTAAGTCATCTTATAATATGTGAATAACTATGATTTTACAAACTTGTTAAAATAAAGATACAAAATAAATACCTTTGCTCATTTGCATATAAAAATTAAGCATTGCCTTTATTTTTTTCTATTCTCTTGACAATAAGACATTATTGGAAATACAGCTTCTCACTAAACCATAAAATAACACTTATAAATAAAAACAATAACCCGAACACATTTATACCATAGTGTGAAAATGTGTTTGTGTGTGTGTGTGCAGTGCTGAAACTGCCTACAAGCGTTCGTATCATACGCACACGTAAACACTATTCCCTTCGAGCCGCCTTTTTTACCTGTGGAAAATCCCACTGGATACCCGCCACTCTCAGGCGAGAGCAGGACTCGAGCGGACTAAAAACCACACGATGACCCTCACTCCACGTGGCTAGGCAACTATGGCCCGGTCCTTAACGGGCCTCTTTCCACACTGAAAGAGGGGCGACTCCGAAATACGGATTTGTCTGTTGGTATCCCAATTGATAAAACTGAAGACAGAAAATAACACCGTAATTTCATCTAAGGCTGAGATTTTGAGAGAGGTTGAGAAGTTATATGGGCAGCTGTACAATTCAACACGACCCGCTGTTAGTTTGGCTAAACACCCAAGAACCAAACTCACCCGTCATTACACCGAAGACATCCCTGACGTCAGCCTGTATGAGATGCGGATGGCCCTGAAACAACTGAAGAACTGTAAAGCGCCGGGGGACGATGGAATTACTGATGAGCTACTGAGAGCGGGTGGAATGCCAGTACTCGAGGTTCTCCAGAAGCTATTTAATTATGTCATCCTCTGAAGCGTGGACCAGAGGTGTGGTGGTTCCCTTTTTCAAGAAAGGTGATTAAACGTTATTGAAAAATTATAGACCCATCTCACTTCTGAGTCACGTTTACAAGTTGTTTTCAAGGCTCATCACGAACCGACTATAACGCAGGTTGGACGATTTCCAACCTCCTGAACAAGTCGGGTTCTGCAAAGGCTTTAGCACCAAGACCACATTCATACGCTGCGCCAGATTATACAGAAGACCGAGGCCATTCGGCCAATTATTGTATCAATCGGCCATTATGTCTAGCGTTTGTAACGACGTTTGTAACTACGAGAAAGCCTTCGATTCGGTTGAGACATGGGCTGTGCTTCAGTCATTACAGCGGTGCCGGATCGACTAACGACACATCGAAAAGTTGAGGTGTTTGTACGAAAAAGCCACTATGTCGGTCCGATTACAGGATCAGAGCTCGAAACCGATCCAGTTGCAGAAAGGTGTGAGATAGGGAGACGTCATTTCTCTGAAACTGTTCACTGCTACACTGGAAGATGTCTTCAAGCTTCTGGACTAGAAAAGACTCGACATAAATATCAACGGCGAATACATCACTCCCCTTCGATTCGCAGATGATATTGTGGTCATGGCGGAATCGCTGGAAGACTTGAGCAAGATGCTCGGTGACCTCGATCGAGTTTCCCAACAGGTGGGTCTTAGGATGAACTTGGACAAGACGAAAGTCACCTTCGACGTTCATGTTGCACCTATACTAATTCACGTTGGGAACTCAATTCTTAAAGTTGTTGATCAGTATGTGTATCTAGGTCAAACTGTTCAGTTAGGTAAATCCAACTTCAAGAAAGAGATCGATTGCCGAATCCAACTCCGATAGTCAGCGTTCGGGAAATTACAGGGTATCCTGTACAGGATATTCTTGTACAAATTATCGCAGAGCTTAAAATCGACAGTCTTCGACCAGTGTGTGTTACCAGTGATGACATATGGAACTGAGACTTGGCCGTTAAATGTGGGCCTCTTAAATAAGCTCCGAGTTGCTCAGCGTGCTATGGAGAGAGCTATGCTCGGTGTTTCTCTGCGAGATATGATCCGTAATTCAGTGATCCGCAAGAGAACGAGAGTAACCGACATAGTCCAGAGAGTAAGCAAGCTGAAGTGGCAATGTGCAGGCCACATTGCTCGCAGAACTGATAACCGCTGGGGTAGAAAGGTTTTCGAGTGGCGGCCCCGCACCGGAGGGTTATCATTTCAGGTTACAAAATTAATTTAGTTTTGTTAGAAAATGAAAACGGCAGTTTTCACCTCTCGCTCGTGCATTACAGAATACAAGCGGTCCTCCCCGGCTTTGCACGGTTATGAAATATACATAATATTAACCTTAATCTTCAATCACTTCATCTATCAAAATCCGTTGTGTAGTCTTAAAGATTTAAGCATACAAAGGGACAGAGGAAGTCATTTTATTTTATACTATGTAGTGATGTTAGTCTATATCACCACATATCAAAAAAAGTCAGAAAAAATGTACT
This sequence comes from Calephelis nemesis, assembly GCA_002245505.1. Lineage (NCBI taxonomy): Eukaryota > Metazoa > Arthropoda > Insecta > Lepidoptera > Riodinidae > Calephelis > Calephelis nemesis. The sequence goes on from NJDD01007380.1 coordinate 117,465, forward strand.
AAATTTTAAAAAGTGTGTATGTATATAATATGTATGTATGAGTTTTTCGTTTGTTGATTAATTATTACAATTCGATTGATTAATTATTTCAGGCCTACTTTTAAATTCTGTAAAAAAACAATGTCTTATACATTAAAAGTGACACCCGTATGGTTTCAATGGAGCGTACGTATTTATTTTATCAAATAAGCTTAGTTTCTATACTGTGTCATACTTGTACTGTGGCTGTGTTGCTGGCGATTTTAAAATGCTTTTAAGCGCTCATTGTGTCTAAAATTGAACATTCATGCGATACTCACTTAAGACGACCAACTTACAGTGTCCTTCTGTCCTACCCTTTCGATGAGTTTCTCAACACCAATTCAGCATGACCCAAGTTGACCGCTATTGAGTCTTGCTGAAAAATATTTTTCCTGTTACGCAATCATAAATAAGCAATGGTCCTGTTAGTAAATAGCAGTATATAACAAAATCGCGTAAATAATATGCTGAATTTTCGGATGACCTCAGAAAATATAATCATAGACTAGGCGCAGATTATTTCCGGTTAATAATTTTGCGGAGTAACAGGGATGTGATGAACAACAACATTCGATTGCAAGATGTTCATGAGTTGGTTGAATCTGTGGGGTCGGGATGTAAGTAGGTCACACTTTTAAGTTTTGCGTAACTTTAAAAAACAACATGTTATGACCAAAATATTATTATTTCAAATAAATCACTTTTACATTTTAAACATTTTTTCATGCGATCTAAGCATCCTTTAAAACAGGTGGACGACAGACTGCTTCTTCGGAGTTGCTAATAGCAAAACCTCTCATCAAATCTTCGATTTTGGGGAAAATACAGAAATAACGGGAGCTAGGTCGGGGCTATGCGCAGGATGAGTGACGATATGTACTTTTTCGGAAGCTAAAAATGACTTTGTTTTGTTGGCCGTGTGTGAAGAAGCCTTATCATAGTGTAGGAGAATGCGATTTTTCAAACACCCATTTACAAGATTGCTGTTTGTTTTTCGGGTTCAAAAAATAAATCCACGTTTCGTCTCCTGTGAAAATGTCATAAACATCATTAGAATGTCCGTGGTCGTACTTCAGTAGCATCTGTGAGCACCACTCCACGCGAGCCCGTTTCTGCTCCGCTTTTCCCAACAACAACCTTTCCCAACTTTTAATTCTTCGTGTAAAATTTTCTGACATGTCAACCTTGATCTCCCCGGGTACCTACATCCATCTACATTCTCATTGTATATCTGCTTTGTCAATCATTCATCTGTCATTCCTTCCACAGACCAAACCAGCGGATTACGCCCTTTGGCATTTTACCACCAACACTTTCTGTAATCCCACTCTTTCTCGGATCTCATTGTTACGAATACAGTCAACGTGCGTTACACGACAGATTTTCCGTGACGCTCTGATTTCGACCGCACTTATCCCACTTTCATGCTTTTTCTGACATACCCAACTCTCGCTTCCATATAATAACTTTAGGATAAGCACAGAATTGTGCTTACTGTGTGTGTAATTGTAACTAAAAAATCACTAGCTGAAGAACCACGACGGTAACCATATCAACGATAATTTAACAGCTTGTGCTCCTCTAAGTACCTTAAGAGCTGGCAGTTCATTATGGATTCCATAACTTAGGAAAACAAGGAAGTTATATAGACCGGTAATTGGACGGATCCAAGCGGTTACTTTTTTTAGGGATTGGGTTTACTAAAGCGGTCTTCCATGATGTCGGTACAACGCCTAAAGAATAGGAGAGTTGAAAGAGGTAAAACCGGAGTCAGCACACTCTTTGAGAACAATTGGAGGGATACCATCGGGCCCGCTCGACTTGTTGACGTCCAATTAAATAAATGTTCTACGCACTGGACTCTGCAAAAACTTTATTTCTGGCATAGACACTTCGCGCCGCATGATGGTCGGCGGCGTGTGTCCATGGTCAATCAATTGGAAGCAAAAGGGAGCCTAGTAGTTCGACATTCTCCTTCGCATCATGGGCCAGCGAGGCATCACACCGGTGTAAAGATGGTAATAATGGCTTCGCGAAATTTCCTTGGAAGGCCTTGGCGAGAGACCAGAACGCTCTTGTTCCCGAAAGTAAGCGGTTAGATTATTCCAATAGTACAGAACGTCGGACTTTTTTATGAAATACGTTATACAAATATTATTCGGAGTTCACGTCGATATCAATAAATATTTAATGTTGAATATTAATATTTCCTCACATAGGACCATTCAATTCCGGTCCAATTATTCTGGGTTTCGAGTTATGAACGTAAGTTGGAGAATTTAAACTCAAAGTTTTATACGAGTATCTACAATTTCGAAACTCCAAAACTTATGTCTTAGAAATATTTACCAGACAATATATAAAGTATATCCTATTCCAATAACCTTTAACAAAATCTAAATGTAACCATCTCGACTAAAATTCGCATCAAAATCGGTACATTCGTCTATACTCAGACACGTCAAACTTATAACACCTTCTTTTTCGCCAGGGGCTAATTAATGACTTTCTTCTTCGCATTATTGAATTGTAGTCAAGTTTTTATCTTTCCTTTTATCCCAATCATACAGAAAAGTCATAAGTAAACGGGATGAAAAATGTCATATAACTTTTATCATAACATAAAATACGGAGTGTAAAAATTTGGTCATGATCGGTTAGTAGAATCGGCGTTGTAGTAGTGAACTATGGCCAAGAAACAGATAGACAGACAAAAATGTTTATTCAACTGCCCATTTGTAGTTGCCTATTTTTATGTTATGTTTTCAGAAATCGCTATATTTTTACTTCCGACGAAAAAAGAGTGTCAAAGTTTGTGTGTCCTTTTGTTCGTGGCGTCATAACACTTGATCGGGTGAAGCGATTACAATACGGTTTGTTTTGTTTGAAAGCTGACATGATCGAGATTGTTCTTATCTACCTTACATATAGGTTTTGTAAGCAGCTCTTAAATATGTCTAATTTTGGTATTATAATGCATGTATAACTTATATTATATCTCTATATTCAAAAGAACATTAACTCAGAAGCGCATACTCTATACTAAATATTTTCAAAACATCGGCCTAAAAAAAGGTTAAACAATTCAAAGTTCAACAATCAATATTATATTCATGGATTTCCGAGAAGAAATACCCGTTTACAGTAGTGTGGCTTTCTCTTATGTTACACTACGATGAAATTCAATAAAGAGCATCTTATTTACTTCTGGTCCACGGGCCGTTACTTATTTTTGAACGACTTGAATAAAGGATGAAGTTTGACTCCCAACATTTTTTATGTATAATCAATTTCTCCGTCATTTGTGAACCGATTTTAGAAATTCTTTTGGTATTTGAGAGAGAGTAATTCCGATGCGACTCTTTGTCGATATATTTGGGTCCGTTGACGGAATACCAGGGACATTGAGGAAATACTTAATTTTCCCCTTGTTTGCCTGAGACCTGACAATGCCAGGGAAATCGAGGAATATACTTAATTTTCCCCCTGCCCGAGACCTCTCTGTAGAAAAAACCATCTGACGACCTGTCCGGCACCTTGTCAGAGGCGAGCAAAGGCAAAACAGTGTCGCAACTTGACCGGATATGGATGGACTGTCTTACCTATTCCTGCCATCACAATGACAATGTTAGAGCCTCATAAACAAGCCACAGGACAGCAACGAACCTATGGTGTCTATAGGCTGCGGTTATCTTTTACAACCAGGGAAGCCGCGTGATTGTTCGCTTTATTTTGCCATAAAGAAATAATTTACTGAGATTTGAGAAGACATAACAGTGCAATCGAAGATCACTGTTGACTGAGCTAGTAGCTATTAAATTTATTCTGGTATCTATTTAAGTATTTCTATGTATTAGTATCGTTGACTAACACCCATAACACAAGCATATAAATTGCTTACTTTGGGGTCAGATTCAATTTGTGTAACTTGTCCAGTAATATTTATTTATTATATTATGTCTTTTGAGATCACTTCGCTAAAAGTATACTTCTGATTAATTAAAAATCTGATTTCTTGTGAGCTGCTTCTTTTCGACGAATTTCCTCCCTTATCTTTCTTCGAAAAATCTTGAATCGGGTAACTATTAACGTGGGACAGGACGTCAAACGCGTTAGTTTAGATAATCTATATACGTGATGCCAAAACTTTGGACCCCTTTGGAGAAGTGCAGAACGCTAATATTTTTCAATAATAATGCTTATAAAGTATCAATCAATAACACATTACCCACACCGCACTAAAAAGTTTGGAAACAAAGCAGTTGGTCTTGAGAAATGAAGATGGCGTTCTTATCAAAAAAGATGTAAAATTTGTTATGGTTGAATTTCGACCAACGGGCGACCTCTAGTGATAAATAATTATTACTAACGAGTTGCTAGTTTTTTTATTATTTATTGTACACAAAGCAGACTTAACACAAGGAAAAAGCGGGCTCATCTTTTAAACAGATTTCTTTCAGCAAACCCAGCATGTAAGTACTTAAAAGAAATATGATATCCCATCAAAAATATTTTTGTCGTGAAAAGTTTTTAGATGTAATAATAATGATCCAAGTTTCCAAGTCTAAACGCTTTAACTGCTGAAGTTCTATCTTTACAAACTTTACATCTAAAAGTACACATAGTACATAAGAAGTATGATATAACAGCGTAGTAGAAAAATAATGACGACTGAATATATTTTCTACTTACTCCTATGTGACGGTAGCGACACGATATTTTGACTTAAGTGAATTTGGGGAAACAGAGCTTAAAAAGTTCAAGCGTGTCATTGTTTTTTATGTTTTTATGATAGAGGTCTGCGAAAAAGCACACGACTCCTGATTTTAAAAGATAAAATTTAATAAACAACCAGACCCGGAAATTCAGTCATCTAAATGTTTACCACACAAATGCCTGCCCCCGTCGGGAATCAAACCCGAGCCTCTCGGTTGGTTAGTGTAGTTAGGCGTGTACGCTAGCCTCTCGACCAATGAGGCGGTCAAAAGAGGTGCTAAGCGGTATATGAGACCTGACATTTAGAACACTAACAAATACTGGCATAACTGAGCTGGTCAGATGATGGTGCTTGAAGGTAGTAGACGTAACCCTGGAATCCCCCCCCAAGGGTCCGAGCCTTGTCGTGGCGGGGGGGCTTAGTAGCTGGGGTCGATAGCCGGGACCCCGGTGAAACCAATTCGGACCACGGAGGGCGCTCCTCAGTACCCCTCTCTGTCCAAGAGGGGACACGAGGAGCGCACACAGGGTGGTGGGCCATTTGGCCCGCGTGGGATGGCGGCAGCACGGCCCGAGTAGGAGGGCGGGCTTTCCATCTAGCCCGCCCGGTCGAGATGGGGTTGCGGCAGGTACGGGGATGCCTGTCGCCTCTGGAACCCCCGAGGTGGTGCACGTTGTGTCTCTGTGCACCACTTCCGACGGATTGCGGCCCCTTTTAAGTGGGGCTGCCAGAAGGGGA
>NJDD01007385.1:0-21055 GCA_002245505.1 Calephelis nemesis
TTATATTATTATATAATAATATATTAAATAATATTATATTATTAACCTTGCGGTGGTACTTGTAAGTGGTATGTTTTCATACGGTACTCTACTACTAGTGTTGTAGATTACTTACATGTACATCTTTTTGTGGTTTCTTTGCATCCGCTAGCAGCGTCTGTGAAGAGAGAAAGAGAAACATCATCAATCAATTGCCATAAGCAAACAAATTCCTTTTGCGACACTATAATTAGTTGCAGGGATTCAAGATTTATCAGTTCTCTTACTGTTCCTACTGTAAGAGACTGGAATTCTTTATGAAAGTCGATTTAACCAGACAGTATGTTTTGGAATTATAATGAACGTAGTTGAGCAGAAAGCACTCATTCCACTCATAGGTCAACATTAAGCTGTAAAAGTATACCGCCTCTCAGGAGAGAGTAGTTTAGAGTTGAAACCAACAAAAAAGTATAGATAGACTCGCAAAAATTAAGCCAGCAATATGAAGACGATACGGCAATATGAAGGCGGCATCTCATTAGTGAATCGCGAGTGGGTGACATCGTATGATGTTATATTTGCTAAATAATATGTTAGTCATTTTCCAGTGCCGCCTCGCATTTTAAGAAATTGTAAAAAAAAATCAGTTTTCAAAAAAGTCTCCTAGAATTACTTTTCACAATAATAAATAATTTGAAAAGAAGAACAGAAAGTGTTCAATTTCATTTCTGGGAACACAAACCTTCTCGCTACTTTAAGTGTTGTGAGAATAGACGGCCATACATTTCCCAATAATTGGGGAAATTTTCCCTTTTAAAAGCCAAATATTAAAATATCAAATATTTGTAAATTTACCCTTGTGAGGTATCGAATGAAAATGCTTAGTTTGTCTTAGTTCAGTTAGTTTTTAATATTGTAAAAAAACTATCTTACAGCGTCGTGTTAATTTAATTTCGTAAGTTTCTCTCTGAAACAATGATAAATGACGTTTTATTATATTTTTTATAAGAGAGAAGACCATGAACAGGCACAAAGCTCTCCCTATGTTAAAATACACCAATAGACACCATAGATGCTATATGTGCATTGCTCTCCTGTAGTCGGCTTGTTAGGCTTATTGTTCCTGCCCCCTGACCTGAACGTGATAGTGTCATTATAGCGGCAGGAACATGTAAGGCAGTGGATTTCTTCCCGGCCGGCCGGTCCGAGTAAGCAGCTCGTACAATACACCACTACCAGTGGTTTCGTAGGTAATAAAATTATCCATTTAACCTAGGCCACGTTCCGATCTGGTGGTAGCTTTTAGAATAAAATGGGGGCGTCACAATACCCATTGTATAGTATATTTAAAATAAACGATTGCAGTTTAAATTTTTATATGCTGGGCGAACCCTGACCAACAAGAGGAATCAACGAATGGATAAGATTGTTTTTATTTTCCTGGTTTCTATCCGTATATTCAAAATATTAACAAAAGTGTACTTAATTTACTTAATTTAAGAAACAGTTTTTGTGAAGAGCAATAAATAAATATTATTATTATAATTTTATCTGATAAATCAGCAAATATAATAAATAAGATTTAAAATTAATATTCAGTTGTTGGACTTGACTGCATGAGGCCCCGGGTTCGAATCCCGGGTCGGGCAACAAGAAGAAAATTGGGTTTTTACAATTTTCTCATAAAAATGTTGCTCGGGATTGGAAATGTGCCCGGTTGGCGATAGGCTTGCCACCTATCACATTGTGGGACTTAGTATTTTCGGCTTGTCGTGGGTGCCCTAGTTGTGGCTCTGCCTACCTCTTCGGGGATATGCGCGTGAAGATGCTTAAAATATAACGTTCATTTTATGTAAAAATTTTAATTTATTTTATTGCTATGAAATTAAATAAAGCTTTACTATTATTTTATTATCATTTTTTGTCGACATTATTTCTTCTTACATTTACACATTAAATAAAAAAAAAATATTATTATAAAAAAGCAGATTTCTACCGACGCGACGGTGGTCTTTTTATTTGCTTGTCCTGTTCAGCTTTCACAATGTTAACGTCACACGGAATGGTGACATCACCAATAAAAGCCCGGCGTTCCAACCGGTCTACCATCACGATATCAGGCTCGGCAAGTGGTGACAGAGCGATCCCATTAGAGTTTGACATGGCTGTTCTCTAAAACTGCCTCCGGTGTGTACGTTAAATATGACACTTTAGTCAGTCAATATAAGACCGTAACGAAGCGCAAGTTGCTGGTGAATAATTTTGGCCACTTGGTTATGTCCGTACACATACTCGCTGTTGGCAAGACGTTATTATATAAGACAGCAAACAAGCACACGACTCCGACGGTAAGAGACAATCGTGGTAAATATAGTATATACACCACCCCCACCCTTCACACCGGAACATGAGACTGTCATTGTGGCGGCAGTAGTACGTAACCTCGATGAGTTGGAGCACGACAATTTACCACCAATGGTCTTATTGATAATTAGCCATTTAACCTTTGCGGGATCCCTTACGAGACTGCCAGGAAGGCCACCTGCCTTTTTTACAAGGAAGACCCAGACCAAAACGGGGAGAACTGTGCTTTGTTAACAGACAAGAAACTAAACGGCTCTATCGTGTCGTTTTGTTATGTGTATTGTCTCTTTGTCTGATTTCTGTGGTAGGCTTCTTTTTATTACAAAAACTGCTTAACCGATTTTCATGAAATTTGGCATACACATAAAGGGTAGCTTGGATTAACATATAGGATAGTTTTTATCGCGAAAAATGTTTTTCTGTGGGACCATTAACTACTAGGGCAACGTCGCGGACAACAACTAGTATCAATATATGTGAGGCGTCCATTTAAATCAACGCTATAACGGTGACCGTTATGAAAAAGAAGTAATTCTTAGTTATATAGTGTTTTTGAAGTGAAACTTTTTTATGGGGGTTGGAAAAAAAATTGTGTAACATTTTTTTGTTACGCGTCACATTTTTCCGTTACGCGCCATCTTTGTTCTTATCCTTACCACGCGTGATTCGAAGTATACTTTCTCCAGCGGAGTAGGGATTGGCAATAAACTTTATTTAACCAATTTCTGTAAATTTGCATTTAGTAAACTATTTTTTGAAAAATAACGTCATAAAGAAGTTTCACTTCTTCACTTCTTACGAGTGTACGCTAGTACACGCACACATTTTTTTTGATAGTCCGTCTGTTTTAATGTTTTTTATTTGATTTTTATTTATTTATTGAGAACAAGTACACGAAATTTTTACAGGTTTCCCCGAAACGATATACCTACGTGTGATTCGAAGCATAAAGTTGTTAACACTTATGCTAATGAAACTACGGAAAATGAAAGTAAGCCACACTTGTAGAAGACCAGAGCTGTGTAGAACGTGAAACCAAGTGAGTACAAGATGTTCGTATGGCGTACCATTGTTACTACATTGTAAGTAAATTATTTAACCTCAAAGAATTACTTCGTTATCTATTTATGTGTATTTCCGTCGACATTTACCAGAGGAAATAACCTTTCGTGTGAACCAATTCAAGGAAGTTATACTAAACAAAACTAGTATTCCCGCACGTGAACTATGCGTGATGTTGTATTACATTTTGCAGTAGGTACCGTTCCGCGCTCGACTAGGTACCTACATGTGACACAAGTTGGTACGGAAACAGCCTTCACAAGCGGAAGACGTCTTCATAAACCTGACCCGTCGGGAGTGTTTCGTGTCACGTGACAAACTGTTAAAAAACTCATTAAACAATTCAATATTTAAATAACGTTAGTAAATAACCATATTATTTTATAGACATACATTTGTGCTGTTAAAACTAACACTTCATTTTTTGCATTGTCAAATAGCTTAAGTACATACGAGCAAATAGCTTAAGTACATATTAGTTTACTGGTATCTAAAAGCTTGAGCAAAACTATCTTGAATCATTGTACACCTGGACGCAGTGGTGTTGATGTCCCAAAAAGAAGCTCTAAATAAAAAGTAGGTGTAGTCCAAATACGACTCTAGTATTATCCCGTGGCAGGCGAGAGGACATCGATACAAAGCTTTTAATTAAATTGTATGATGCTTTATCTACACTAAATATAAAATAATGTCTAATCTGCCCCTACACAAGTAGGTTACGACCACCTGAAATATCACATTTCGGTTCAACAACCTCTTGTATACTGTTGTGACTAGTAACAAATATATATTAAGTAGATTTTATCGACATTCATTTGTTAACTAAAAAAATTCAAACTGATAAGTATGACATAATATACTATAATAATAATTACTAATGACCGCCTCGTTGGTCAAGTGGCTAGCGTACACGCCTAACTACATCAACTAACCGCGAGGCTCGGGTTCGATTCCCGACAGGGGCTGGCATTTGTGTGATGAACATTTAGATGTCTGCATTTCTGAGTCTGGGTTTTTATTAAATATATTCTGGTATCTATTTCAGTATTTCTATGTATGTATTACAATCGTTGACTAACACCCATAACACAAGCATACGATTTGCTTACTTTGGGGTTAGGTTCAATTTGTGTGAAAGAGAATCTTGCTGAGTTTCTTGCCGGATTTTCTCTGTGTGTGGCCGCGTTCCGATCCGGTGCTAGTTTTTAGTACGAGTATTGTATAGAACCGTCACACACTTGTGAGGTGAATGTGAGTGAAAATATTTTCTATTCTATTGAGACTTACAGGATCGCAAACTTCTCTTTTTAAATGTATGAGCTTGTACTTCTTCAGCAATGAATTAATTTAAAAGCTAACTATATAAGATACACTTCAGATAACACTTTGGATAAATATTTACGAGTACGTTACACAAAACAAACTTTTTAACTTTTTGTATCAAAATGAGATTTAGTTTAATAAAACTATTATTTTAAATAATTTTAAATTTAAAATGAAGTATCTTCACGCATTGGCCAAGAGGGAGGCAGAGGCACAACCAGGGCACCCCCCTAGCCGAAGATACAAGTCGCACAGTGTTGAAGCCTATCGCCATCCGGCCACATATCCAAACCCGAGTAACGTTATTTTTATTAGAACATTGAAATTGCACAATTTCTAATTTGTTATGTTGGCCGACCCGAGGATCGAGGAATCTTGAATGATTTGAATTGTTTTTTATTTGAATTGAATCAGAACTTGGGATCTCAAGAAGTCAAGTCCGACGCCGGACCGCTAGACCACAGAGGCGATTATTTTAAATGTTTGAATTAGAAATTACTTTTCCGTTGAAACCTATTCCAAAAAATATGTATGCGTGATCCATATTTTTCTCTATCTAGATCCAACCCACAAAATATAAAGAACACATTAATAATATCTGCTGAACAAATTCAATCCTTTTAAATATCTTTGTCAGTTATGGAACTAAAAAATAAGTTAATAGTAAAAATAAACCTTGTGTTTTAGATCCAATTTGACGGTAAGTATATTTTAGATAATTTTTTGAGTGAGAGATTTTGAGAAGAAAAATGGAAGTTCATTCAAAAAAATGATAGAAACAAGTCGAGCAGGTTGGGTCCTTTTTGAGTTACAGTGTCCTGAAAAAAATATTTTCTTATGATTATCAGAAATAAATAACTCAATACACTGAGGCCATTTCCGGGGCATTTAAAGGAGTTTCCGGCGCTATAGGTTCGAGTACCTACTAGTCAGCGTCTCCGTTAATTATATGTACGAAGACTTCGAGCAGCGCCTTTTCTGGTAAACTCGTAAACAGAGAGAGCTAAACTTTCCTACATCTGTGTAGTGGGTGCGGTGTGCGGTCAGTTGGGAAGAACCCTGTAAAATGTACATGACCAAATTGTTTCTCAAATTATTTGAGAGCGCGAGTCCGTGTAATTGACTTGGCGTCGGGTCAAACGGAGTACAGAGATTGTCAGCTCACGGTCAACTCCGTCAGTTTCGTAGACAAAATAAGAATAACAATTACAAGTAATCAATTTATAGATCATTGTGGATACGTACGTAGTACATACTATACGTACTTAATAATTTGTGATTGCGGATGAAGATGTAAAGATAGAAACATTTAGCGGAAGTATCATAGTTTGATCGTTTATGCTATTGTTGGATGAAAAAATTAAGTTTGACAATCAAATTTGTCAATTAAATTTGCTCGATTAGAGGACAGTTAGGGCTTTTTCCCTTTACCTAAAAAAATGAGGTATGTACTGGACCGGTTAACAGTTTGTTTATTGTCGATACAACTGCTTCCGGTTACCGACGCGAGAAGGTAGGTACGTACCCCGAGGTGGCGCCGCCGCACCTCGTCGCTGTCCATGTCGAGCAGCTCGTCGATGTCCACTTCCACCTCCTGCGAGCTGCCAGCCGCCGCCGCGCCCTCGCTCTGTAACACAACACGCCCTTACCAATACATTATGTACAGGCTACAGGCGGACTCTTGAATCGAGATATCGTGCCAATTGGAAATTGGAATCGTATATGTCACTTGACGTACTTTTGAACACAGCACTAGCAGCTTATTAACATTGAGTTACAAATAAATTCAACGAATCCAATAAAATAATTTATTGTTCACAATAAAATAAATGTTAATAATTCACCTGAATTGTGTACAAGAGTACGTAACATTACGTGCTGGATTGCAGTTTCCAATGTTGCCTGAATCGAGCTTCAAGAGAACCCCACAGAAAACATTAACAAACTATTTAATTGCTGGACGTGTGTTAAGAAGTTGTTACATAAATGTTTAACGATACCAACATATTCTACCACATGGTGGTGTCTAAATATTTTTATTTATTTATATAAATCAATTACTTTTATTTTTAATTTAGTTATTTATTACACGTTTCATAATTTATTATCTGTAAACAAAACTGTGTGATTCCAGTTTAACTGAATCTACCGTAAATTATTACCATTTTCAAAACTAGCCAGTCAGAAGAAAATAAGGCAGAACAATGCTCTGGTAGGCTGCCTAGGCTGCCGCCCCCCAAGATTTTATGAGTCTCTCCACTATAGAAGTACATACTACTACTACTACTGTCTTCAATAAACAATCTCACTTATTTTTAAATTGCTTAAATTTAGTAAGTAATAAAATGATTGGTTCTAATCTTTATGAATGCGTAGCCATTGGTCGGAAGCAAAAAGCATTATTTTGAAGCATTTAAGTTAATATTTCAAGGTTATCATGCGAATTAGTACCTACTCATAATAAAACATGCTTTAAAAAAACATTTTTTAAATTAACGAAAAATGAGTAATTCAAATACAAAAAACGAACTTTTGCTGTGCCTTGTATTTGTGCGTGCGTAATTTTACACATTATTTATACGAAAAAGATAATAATTAATGAGTTGGTGAATGTGCACATACACGTTGAATTTCTATGTGTGTGTGAGTTGAAAAAAAGCAGTGCTTATCGTTATACTGTGTAAATTAGGTCAGCGAGCGTTACACCATAGATTTTTCGTAGCGTTCTCATTTCGACCGCATTTATCTTACTTTCATGCTTTTTCTGACATAACCAACTCTCGCATCCATACAACAACGTTGGGATAAGCACAGAATTATGCGAAGCGAATCTAGCTTTTTGAAACAAAACCTAGCTTTGAAATAGCTTACCCAACGCTCCATTCACACTATTCCCTGCACTCACTCTCCTCTCTACATCCGCGGTGTACCTTCCATCCCTGCTAAAATCACAACCAAGATATACAATTTCATTTACTTGCTAAAACACTACATCATCAACAAAAACTCTTACATCCGTTCTGGCTTCGTCTCTTTCAAACACCATAACTTTGGTTTTCGTCGCATTCAAAAGTAAGCCCCTTTCTTTACAATCACCTTCCATAACTGTGACCAGTGTCTACAGCTCAGATGCTGTAGAGCCTAAAAGTACAGCATCATCTGCATAAAACAGGCAGTTCACTACTTGATAACCTACACACATTCTTACATTCATAGACCTCAACCTTTGAAGACATTTGTCCAAATACAAAATAAACAAGCGTGCCGACACCACCCAGCCCTGCTTGACCCCAATGTTGACATCAAACCAAGGCGATATGTTGCCATCGCCGAAAGTTCCTTACGTACAATCCTGTCAAAAGCTTTTTCGAGATCCACAAAACTGCAGAAAACCTTCTGACCCACAGCAAGATGCTTCTCTACAATGTTGCGGAGCAAAAACACTTGATCCGTACATCCTCTTCCAGATCTAAACCTCCCTCCAAAAGAGTTTGGTGTTCATCTCGAAGTTGTTAGCCAACCTCTCTTCTAATTTTATAATTTTCTTTCACGCTTCTCTTTCACTAAATGTTTGGCGATATTCTTACAACAAAGGTACATTTCTTTCTTCAGATCTTTCATACTGTCATTCGGCTGCAAACATGAAACATAGTCTAGCCAAGCTTTCTTCCTTCTTTCAACGGAGGCTTTTACCTCCTCATCTCACCATGCGTCACCATTGATAGACTTGTACATATTTGCACTCCCATATACCTCTTTCGCAACATCAACTATACTATCTTTTAAAACATTCCAACAATCATCCATGTCTAAGTCCGGTAGGCACACACTATCCAGCCTGTCTTGAACTTGACTCTCATACATGCTTCCTACACTCGGGTCTTGCAACTTTCCACTCTTAATCCTTTCAAGCCCTCCAAATGGAACACGTACTCGCCAATGCCTCCTCTTCTTAAATAGACCCCTAAACCGGCTAATAACCAAGCCTTCAGATGCCCAACTCTTAACACGGACCACCTGTGTTAAGAGTTGGGCTTTTGAAGGCTCTCGTGTCTATTAAACACTTAGGGAGGCGACTATCAACCAAAATCAAATCTATCATACTCATTTGATCATTATGCACACGTATGTATGACCTATGCATACGTATGTATTGTTGTGTATTATAAGATAAATGTGGAGGGTACTTATAAAATAACATATAAAAAGACAGTCTTGGTCTAAAAAAAAATAATTCTATTAATGAAATACCTAATTGAAATTATGCTTATGAAATAAGAATGTCCTTGTATGATTAATTGTATGTCAAAAAATAATGTCATTGGTTTAAATTATTGTTATAATTTATAAGTTGTTTATTTTTTTTTTCAAAAGGGGGAAGATGTTGTGTATTATAAGATAAATGTGGAGGGTACTTATAAAATAACATATTAAAAGTCAGTCTTGGTCTAACTGGAGTTTCATTCACAACATGTATGTCCTTATGCTGAATCTTTATTGTACACAAATGAAAAATGTGAGTACAAAAGGCGAACTTAAAGCTCTATGGATTCTCTCCCAGTCAAACTTTAGGCTAACAGAGACCAAATATGTAGGTACCAAATAAACAAAAACAGTGAATAAAACAAATATATTTTGAATTCGAATGGACATACAAATAAAATAATTCAGTAATATATAACTATATAGCATACTATATAAATTATGAATAGATAATTATAGATACAATACACAAAACATACATAATATAAATAATGTAGACAGCAAACAAGACAAAATTTCTAAACCATACATAAATAAATACCAATGCATATACATACATCGATACAGGAAGCTTATTCCATGATCTAGACGTATTTAAAAGAAAATAATTAGACATAAAGTTGAATTAAATAAAATAAAAATACATTAAATTAAATGTAGAGGGACGGACAGAGTCTGAGATGACGATGATCACAGACTTAAATAATGGGTTGCAGTTAAAACATGAAATTAAGATTTAAGGTATGTTTGGTACTTAGGATCAAAGAAGATAGAATATAATAAGCATCAAATCCTGAGATTGCTCGCTGAGAAATAGAGATCCATTGGAGCGTATTACAATAATCAGTAATGTGATCAAATTTGCGCAAGCAAAGGATGCAGCGAATGGCTTGTTTTAATAACCTATTTAATTTTTTAATATGATAAGTTGTAGTATCATGATAACAGACATCGCCATAGTCTAATATTGGCAAACAAGCGTCTGTACAAGGCAAACTTTAATTTTTAATGGTAAGAAATTACGATGTCTATTGAGTGATCTTGAAGTACCAGTGATTCTGCGACATACATCACTGACCTGACTGTGACAGTGAGACAATAGAATTTACATCAGTATGACATTATAGCTGCAAGTCATCGGCATAAAAATGAAAAGGAAATTTATAAAAGGTGCAACAAGATTAATAAAAAGCGAGAAAAGTAACGGAGAAATTATACAACCCTGCGGGACACCAGAACTTAGCTGACGTCAATCAGATAATGTTTGACCGGTACGAATGGCCTGACGATGACCACGACGACAAGTAGGGAACCGTTCCAATAACAAAGAAGAAAACTTCAAATGTTTGAGAAGTGTTAATAATATGTAATGATTCACCATGTTAAAAGCGTTAGAAAAATTGAGTAGCAAAAGAATAGTAACCAACTTGACATCCATTGCCTCCCTAATGTCCTCCGTCACCTTTAACAAGGCGGTAGAAGTACTGTGGCCTTGTCGGAAGCCAGACTGGAAGGAACTACGTAAGTTGTTATTATAAATATACGAAGACATATGTTTATGGCAAAAAGCTTCCAATATTTTAGACAGATATGGTAAACCGGAAATTGGCCTAAATAGGGAGGGTAGTTGTGAATTAGAGAATTTAGTAGGAGGGTTCACAAAAACGTGACACCATATTGAAGGAAATACTCCAGTAGAAAGAGAAGCATTAATTATATGGGTAATGCCATCACTTAATACAGCTTTGGCTTTAATTGACAATACAATTTTAAAAACTTCTTCTACCGTTACCGTTGAAAACGAGAATGGCTCTGACTCATTAGTCGGGAGAGAGGGAGAATCTCACGATTTCCAATCGCTTATTTCAGACAGTGTCTCAGATTTTACAGAAACATCTAGTTGTTAACAGTGGTAAAGTACTCATTAAGGTCACTAAGCGAGATAGACCCAATGTCAGGTTCTGAAATCTAATCTAAATTGTAATAAATTCTCACAGATTTTAAAAAAATCTAAATTTCAGATGCAGAAGAATTATTGAAATGGCGTTTAGCAGTGCTAACAAGATTGTTGCAACGGTTACGCGTAATCTTATATGCTTCCCACTTCTCACAAGATATATCCCGCTTAAATGCTCTAAATGCTCTGTCTCGAGACGTCATTGCACTACGAACATCATCAGTAATCCAAGGACCTGGAGGTCGTTTTATCATAACTTAAGTGGAGCATGTTTGTCAAATAAAGTGAAAACAGCAGAATTTAAATTATTAATTTTCTCATCAATTGTCTGGGCATTGAAAATACCCAAAAGTTCCATATGGGCTGCATCTCTATCTAATTCATCAACATTCACCCTACTAAAGCTCCGCATCCAAATCGTTAGTTGACGTTGTTTAGGAGTTCTCAGCTTATAAGACAGATGTAACAAGTCATGACGAGAAAAACCAGGTGCCGTTAAATTTCTACGTCTCAAAACATGAGAAGAAGAAACAAGGCATTGTGTTAGACACAAGAAGATTTCTTTCCACACATACATCTACAATATGTTTACCAGCATCATTCACTCTCTTATCACCACAGGGTCCAGGACGACGACCTAGTAACCGGCCCGTCGTGTCCCCACCCAACCATTCAAGTCACCACACATAAGCACTTCTTCATTTCCTTCAACCATATCCAGAACATCCCTCACAGAATCCTAAAACTTTCCCACGTCATGAGTTGACGACGAGTTTAACGGAGCATGGGCTACTACCACAAAAAGTTGCGTGACTCCCAGCTTAATATGGACCCAGAGCAGTCTCGGACAAACCAAACTATACTCTTTCAGGCCTGAGGCTAAGCGAGACAATGAGATGATACCTACCCCAGCGCTGGCGTGATCGCTCTGCGATACACAAGACCACAGAGCCAACCTGCCACCGGGGAGATCAAAATTATCACTACCCTTTCGCTTAGTCTCCGTTACACACAATAAACCTCTCATCCATTATATAAATCAATTTATTCATCTTCGTTTCCATTCCACCTCTCACATTCCACGTGCCTATTTGACACTCTCCACTCCGCGATTCGCCTGAACGGGCTTGGCGTGATGGGTGGCGGGCCCCACCGCAGCATCTGCCTCTTTTCGCACCGACGAGGGCGGATCGGTACAGGGAACGCCCTAACCCACTCTGCGGTACTTTTCGGGCCAGAGTTGCAGTCTAATAGACTGGCAGGGATCGCGACGTGCACGCTTCTGGCCAATGAATAATTTTATATTGTTTGGTAATTTATTACATATCTTTATTGTCATTAGACCCGAAACTAAGTATATTTAATTTTGACACTGGTAGCTCTAAATTAAACTTATATTTATTAATAATTTCGTAACGTCGTGG
Organism: Calephelis nemesis; assembly: GCA_002245505.1. NCBI lineage: Eukaryota > Metazoa > Arthropoda > Insecta > Lepidoptera > Riodinidae > Calephelis > Calephelis nemesis. Next base: position 12,373 of record NJDD01007385.1, read on the forward strand.
ATTGTCTGTTTACTTTTAAATAAATTTGGATCTTTTCTGAAACATTTACGGGTTAACTTTCAGACTCTGAAGTTTGCCAAGATTCGTATACATCTTTTTGGAAAATTAATATAATATCTTGTGCGTTTATACAATAAGGCAGTGGTACCAATCCGGGTGAGTCGCTGCAAAACTCTACCACCTAGTCAGATTTCACGGTGATAGTGACGGCAAGCCTATGCTCGCCTTTTACGAGCTGCCTGGCACATGAAGGCAGTTGGTATATTCTACAAAGGAGCCCGGACCAACAAAGGGATTAGTAAGACAGTAAGATTTTGATTTTATTTAATACTAGCTGTCCCGGCAAACTTCGTTCCACCCAAAAGGGTGGTGGTTCCACCCAACTAAAAAGTTGTATGAGGAAAAATAAAGTATTGTTTTTCTCATTTTCCCTGCAATTTTCCCGGTTTTTCTCTTCATAAGAACCTCCTTCTGACTATACCTAACACAACAAAAAAAGAATTAGCCAAATCGGTTGAGTCGTTCGAAACTTATGCGCTTACCAATACATTTAGTAATTCATTTTACATGAAGTCAAAAGAGAAATGTCATCAGCAAGTAATGCACATAATTCATTTAATATTTTAAGAAGGTCATTTATGCAGTGCCGGTTTTAGCACTACTAGCGCCCTGGGTGAGATTTTTTCAGCGCCCCCAAACTGCAATTCAATTACATACGAAAAAAGAGACGTACAATTAAATAACCATCTATTAAAAAACATTTATTATACTAATAAAATTTTACTTTTCTAGCCTCTCTATAGCCGAACTCTTTTATTAGATTTTAAAGTCTACGCTTTCTGGAATTCAATTTTCGATTGACAAAGTTGCTAAGTTTGTTAATCTAGATTGAGAGATTGTCGATCGCTGATATGTTTTAAACAGCTTCAGCTTGGAAAACTCCTAGCAACCGTAACAGATATAGTCAGTAGTATTCGCAATGCTATCGACACATTTGGATACATTTCCTGTAAGTTGCGATCTTTAATAAAATTTAAAACATGAGCAGGGGCAGTCACATTCTTATCAGGCTAAAATTATTTAAGACTTATGAGTTCATCACACACCATACAACCATCTTTATCTGATTTAGAATCCATGGTTAATTTCAATTGGAGTTCGACGAGGTCAGTTTTTTCAGGAATTTGTTTTATATTGTACAAAAAAGACCAGTAATCCGAGTGCTCATATAACTGTTCAAATCTTTCATCAACTGAAATTAATGCAGCGCCCAAGAGAGAGTTACAAAAATCTACCTCAATTTTTTTTTTAGGAAAAACAATAGGCTCATCACGGGCAGTTTCATCAGCTTAACGCTTATATATAATTCTTTTTGTGGCTCTAAACACAAGTTCAACTTCCAGTTCTTCAGCCAATTCTTTTGCAGTTAAAATGCCGCTTTGCCGTTAAAATCCTGTATTTCTATTTTCTTCCAAACAAGTGCAGCATTTTTCAGCATTTATGTGCATTTACTGAGATCCCCCGATCCCTGACCGGCCTACTAGTCAGCCCAAAATGATAAGTAACTAGATAGTATTTTTTGTAGTGTGAATGACTGTTACCAGGTATTAAAAAATATTAAATTGAACTCTAATAATGAAATTCTGCTTTAATATGGTAAATTCCCGATAAGTGTATTAAATACGGAAAATCTCGAATTATTGTTATGGTATAAAAATAAAATCTAATAATTTTACTTTATTTTCAAACATTTTTTTAATATGAAAACAAAAATCTTATGAGTTTATATTGGGATGGGATAGATTGGAATATAATAACGTAGAAAAGGAATTGTGCTGCTTAATTTATATTGTTTATTTATAAATTAAAAGAGCTCATGTCATAGAACCCTCGCATTCATTATTTTGATGTTTAAAATAACAACTTATTACTTTTCATTGAATTATAAAAATTATGCGCCCCATTTGGTCCGGCGACCCTGGGCGGTCGCCCAACCGCGCCCTACCCTAACGCCGCTACTGCATTTATGTACAATAGAAATTTGGATCTGAAAACATTCAAATCCTAAACTCTTTCGATTTGAATGTTTTTGATGTGAAACGTAATACACGTATAGTTGTCGGTCAGTAGGTCAACAACCAATTGCTTGTAGTAAGTAACAAGTAATTTTAGAGTTTGACAACACAGAAAGTAGAGATGGAAACGTTTAAAAAATCACAGTATGGCGACTCAGAAAGAAGCTAATAATTGAAATTGTATTTATTTGTTGCTTTTTATTTGTAATTTGGTAATCATTCAAAACTTTTTATACTTTAATGTCTAAGGACTAAAAAATTTGATTTAATGATTTACACTCGACATCCATCCATTTGGTTCTCTATGTTGAGATTGTTATCATGTGTAAATAAGTGTTTAGGATATGAGTGTTGTTTTATACATATCGTATTTGTAATTAACCACTTAACTATAGTTAAAACTGACCGTGGATTCATACAGCTTTTGAAGCTCGTCATAGAGCCACATCTCGACGGCGAGCCGCTTGCGGATCAGGGCCATTTGATGGCTGCCATATTTGGCCGTTAAAAATTTTTCTCGTCGTTCTTTCACCTGAAATAGTATTTATAATATTTTATTTTTGGTATATGCATACGGTAGATATAATCAGTGCTTCAGGAGTCAGGACCGCCGTAGTGAGCTTTGGTCAATACAAAATGCATTTTGGACGTGTAGTTCTTTCTTCCCCCGTATTGGTCCGGGACCCTTTTGTAAAATTAAACACATAGGTTCATGCCTAGCACCTCGTAAGATGCTCTCCGCATAGGTTAGTTGAACGGATCATTACCAACAAGACTACAGTTGTAGAGTGCTATGCAGCAATTTGCTCTGGACGCCTTAGGTACCTGTTCCGGCCGGTATAAAATTGTGTTTCCGGAGGGGCAAGGCAGCCGGTAGACTTTCATATTAAAACGATTTTAGGACATTGATGGCACCTACAACGCTGCGTCTTCACCATGGGCCATGATAGCCCATGGCAGACGTTCACGATTGTGTAGAGGGCGTAATCGCTTGTGAGTGGCCATGATGGATTATAATCCAGCATGATCGCCGCCGTGTCGGTTTTTCGGATATTCATCAAAGGATGTTTGGGCCATGATTGCCGGCGCGTCCACATGTTCGTCGATATGTGCCCGTAATGTAATATTGGGACTCTCGCATTATAACTTTTAATATTCTGGATTTCTTTTTCAGATATTTTTAATATCGTATAGGACAAACATTAAAATTGAAATTATGTCTATATTTTTAAAAGAGTTAAACAGACACAACAAAAACTAATGATTTTTTTCGGTTCACATAATATATGATATGATATGTATTTACCCTTATCTCAATTGTTATTAAGTTAAAATTTATCTAGTGAGTTTTTTTTACAGATATATCCAATAACAATTTGTATGAATCAAGACGCAGATTCACAATCAGACTAATTAATTTACCTGGGCTTATACAGTGTGATTGGTAACTGGACCGGATCCTGTTATGGGGTTGTAGAGGAGGTCATTTGCGACCATTTTAACCCCAACATTGTGTATTTGAAAGTGAACCAGTTTCGAGATAAACGAATTCTTTTTTCAGAAAACCCAGTTTTCGTTCTTAAAAAATCGATAGCAAAAAAGACGATTGTATTTTGGTGCACAATAAAGAGTTATTCTATTCTAATATATTATATGCTATTATATTCTAATATATTACAAAATTTTAAGTTACAACACAATAAAGAATTGAAAAGAATGGGAAAAGGTCTAAATATATAAAAACCTGAGGCATGCAATTTTTTAAAAATCTTAATCGTGTTACTACCTTTTCCATTATTTCTTTTAATAAACTTGAAGTTCGTCGATAGCTCTCTATGAGACCAAAAGCCGACTTATATCAGCTACACCCAGATTGTGAATGTATTCTTAGAGTTAAAGTAAATCAATATAGTTTAGTTAGCTTTGATTTTGCGTTATATACTTTTAAATAAATGTTTTGTTTTCGAATTACTAAACAACAAACGATTGCTATCTTCTGATTGATACAGTTAATACAAATTTGTAATCTGACTTTGCACATCACAATATTGTTCACTCGGTTCATAAATACAAACTGCATGCTATTTAATTAGCGTAGTAATATAACATTTTTTCTTACAAACCATCTCAGCGCTTGTTACCAAGCAGCTGAAAACTGATTTTGCATGTCATAAAATTGTTTGCTCAATTTTGACAACAGTATTCTTTAATTACGTGCAGTAGCAGGGCTCTCTGGCACAAGCGTTTTTACTTCCAAGAGAAACCCTAACTTTATGTTAAAAAAGTGTTGACAAATTCAATAGCTACATTTTTAATTATAAGGCTACTACATGGCGTTCAAGCAATGCAGTCTCCAATATTTCCCTACTGGAAATGGCTACCATACAATTTTGACGCCCTCTCTTCACAATGGGCCATGATGTCCCATGACAGAATGCGCGATGATCGCCTCTATGATCTACCATCCACACAATCGAGCATTCCTCATTTGTGAATTGTCAGCCGTACGAGACAGACGTCCCAACCTATTTAAATTTAGTTTCAAAATTGTATGGTAGCCATTTCCAGTAGGGTAATATTGGAGGTTTTGCATCACTTGTTTAGTTTTGCTTGAACGCCATGTAGTAGCCTCAATATTAAAAATACCTATTGAATTTCTCAATATTTTTAACATAAAGTTGGGATTTCTCTTTTATTTAAAAATACATCTGTCAGAGAGCCCCGCTACTACAATAAATACCTATATTATTGTCAGAATTGAGCAAACAATTTTAAGGCGTGAAAAATCGTTTTCCAGCTGCTTAATAACAAGAGCTGAGTTGGTTTGTAAGAAAAAGTGTGATATTACTGCACTAATTAATGCAATTCAGTTTATGTTTATAAACCGACCTAACAATATTATGACGTACAAAATCAGATAAAAAATGTTTAGGAACTGTAGTAATCAGAAGATAGCGCTGTTTTCTTGTCCATTAAAAGCTGATTTCAATGAGCATATTGAATTGCAAACAAAGTTTAGTAAAACTAAGTTCAGTTTAAATTAGTTCAATTATCGGTTATTGTTGATAAGCTACTGCAATTAACATTGACAAAATTCTCATTTTCTTGTTTCTGCTTACCATTTAAAACAGTTTAATAATAAAATCTTTAAAAATGTTTAAAGCGAATATTTTTTTCACTAAAATTGACATGATTGACGCTCTTGCCAATAGTCTAAAGGCGTTTTTATGTTGATTTCGTCAAAATTTGACCGTGGAATCCAGCCTAAGTCTATAACAAAAACCCTATTTAAAAGTGATAGGTGCAAAATCAATGCTAACTTGATTTACGGTCGTCGGTTCGGTTTTATGAGACTTCACAATTAGAAGACGGTGATATTTCAAGTAACATACTGAATATCGGTTATGAGTTGAATGAAGACCGCCTATGATTGCGCTTGAAAAACCTTGAAAAAGGTAACCGTTACTTTAACTCCAAGCACACGTCCACAATCTGGGTGCAACTGTCATTTACTTAAAAGACTTACATCATCAGGGCTAAAACTTAAACTACTAAACAATATTTTTAATTTGAAAACATAAATTCTTTTTGTAGTGGGTAGATACAAAAAACGTTAACACGTTATACAACGGAGTTGCTAGCTATTGATTCTTTGATATTACCACTTTAATAGTACTATTTGAGAAAATAATAAAAAATATGTATAATTACTAAATTAAATTGACTGTTTCAAACATATGTAAAACTAACTTATTTATGCTAGAGTCAGTTAATTAAAAGAAAAAATAATAAATGTCCATGTTCAGAATTGTGACATGGATATTTAATTAAATATTATTTGTATTGGTCAAGGTATTTTGGATACCACAAGGTAGCATCTTAGGTCCCACATTATTTATATTGTATATGAATGATATTCATGAAGTATAAATGCTGAAATCATGTGTTACGCTGATGATCCAGTAGTTATTTTTCGTGATATAACGTGGTCCAAGGTGTGTGTCGCATCAGAGCGGGGCATGACTTTTATATCTAGATGGCTCTTATATCTATATGTTTTCATAAAACTGCTGCTTCTGCTCCAATAGATCCTACCAATATTAAAATACACGAGTGCAGTTAAATTGTTCGTGTACATTATTAACTCGCACATTAGTCTTAAAATACTTGAGCGTCGATGTTGATGCAAATCTTATATTTACTACTCATATTGAAAACCTTTTGGCACGAACTAGAATAATAATAAGTGTAATGCGAAATCAACGCAACACCGCTAGCAAAGAATCCCTTAAAATGGTTTACTACGCACTTTTACAAACTTTGTTAAATTAATGTATCACGAGGTGGGGTAGTGCAGCAAAAACTTATTTCATTAAAGCTGAAAGAGCACAAAAATAGGTTCTAAAACTAATGCTCTAAAAACCGTACATGTATCAAACTAAAAGCCTTTATCAAGAAACTGGTGTACTAACTGTGTGTCAACTCTCTATCCTTAAGGCCCATAGGTCATTTTTATCTTTGCCAGACTACAACCTCTTTGTCAGTCGCCGGGTGTATAGAATGAAGTAGGCCTAGTATTAAGACAATTAATTTCGCTCAATGTTTTGGAGATTTTATAAATGTATCTATATGCAAAAAGGTTACTAAGTACTCTGACATTAAAAACAAAAATGTTTGTGAAGCGAAACACATAGTTTGCAATTGGTTACAGAAATTTTCATACGATGACAAGGAAGAACTTTTAAAGATTAAAATATAATTTTCTGTTTATTAATTACACCGTCTTAATATTTTTTTTGTACAGATATAATACGAGTAAGTTCGGTGAATGAGGTTTAAGTTAAATTAAGTAGCAAACAGGAATGAAGGTTGCCTCGATGCAGGCTTCCTAGTGAGGCCATCAACAGATATTAATTGTAACTGTTAATAATTTAATCTGTAAAATAAAGATATTTTTCATTTTTGTCATATTTTGTATACATTACTGTAATGGAATGTTTTATGATAATATTTTGTTCATAATTATGTTCTTATTAGTGTATGTATAAAACTAAGTATTTTTGAATTTATATCTATTTTATTAAAAATATATACAAAGTACAAAGTATACGTGTGAATTTCTAGATATACTATAGATTATGGGTTCGTAGTTTATACATTATTCTCGATGTACAATATTAGATATTATACATATGTTTAGTAATAAGTTAATTAGGATAATATAATTAAATGATGTGTAAGTTGTACGTTTACTATACCTAATGGGGCGTAACTATAACGCAAAACCGGCTCCAAACTGACACGACAGGTACATCATATTGTGCGCTCGCGATCGACGTTGTACACTACCCGCCGCAACACAGTTCAAATTAACTTAGCGGAAGGTAGGGAACAACATTATCGAACAATAAGAGACCCTTACATTTGCAAACATGATACACCTACATTATAATAAACAATGTAATACATTGTAGTAATACTAATAGGATCCGCTAGATGTATTAGTGTAAGATGGATCAAATTTAAAATACTAAATGTAGTTTTAATGCTGTATTTATTCTGGCTAAGGTCTAATAAATAAAGATTACTATTATTTGTTCATAATCATGATAACACACATAAAGCCGAAACCCTTAATTCTACCATACATGGCCTATCAATACTATTAAATTCCAATATGTTTCAGCTCGACTCCTCAAAAGGTGGAGGCTGCTGATTCTACTCATGTACATAATATGTTTTTATGTATTACACGATTTCTCCTTCATTTTAAACGGATTTTAAAACATTTTATTATTAAGAAAATTATAGCTACTTAAATCAAGGAAAAAGTCCTAAAACTGTTTTGTATTATAATTAGCCCGGATGAATTAAATTAGTCTGACCACACACCATTACATTTGTAATCCCAGATCTACAAGACTCGTGCTTCAAACTCTCGAGTCGAGCAACTTTTAATCGGATTTATCTGTAATAAAACTCACCAGATAAACCTTTAACCTTCTAACAATTATTTAGATCAGGTAAATGTTAATGAGTTGACCGAAAAAAACTACACTACTCACTAATATTAATTAGTAATAAGTTTTAGTAATAAATGTAATGCTTGTTGTACACCATATTATAAATACCTGAATAAGAAATCCAGAATATAAAAAAAAAATGCAAAATCCTCAGTTATATACTACTGACAAATATCGACGATCGTGTGGGCGCGCTAGCAATAATGGCCCGAACTTCCTTTGATGATTGTCTGAAAAACCGATGCAGCGGCGAACACGCTCGATTAAAGTCCATCATGGCCGCTCATAGGCGATTATGCCCACTACACAATCATGAACGTCTGTCATGGACCGTCATGGCCCATGGTGAAGAGGCAGCTTAGCCTTATTAAGCTAAATTTAAATAGGATGAAACGTCCGTCCCGACGGATGACAATTAACAAATAAGGAATGCTCGATTGTGTGGACAGTAGCGCAGTCATAGAGGCGATCATCGCACGTGTTGCCTTGGGCCATCATGGTCCATGGTGAATCATGGGCCACTGAGGCGTGTGTTTGTACCTCGCCCTTGTCGCTGAAGTTGACGTGCAGGCCGGCCTTGGCGGG
>NJDD01007385.1:21064-33485 GCA_002245505.1 Calephelis nemesis
CCGCCACGCCGCACTCCATGCCGCCGCCGCCGCCGCCGCCCCGCTGGAACCAAAGTCAAACTATACAGTCACAGGTACCAACTTACAGCATCAAATGACCTCACAATTACGCAATAAGTAGGTAGGCACTGGCATTTACTTTTATATCGGGGTAAATATAGTATTAGTTAGTTATATTGAACGAAACAGTCAGATAGATAGACATAATGATGATGATGGTGCATCAAGTATATGGACAGCTGTCTAAAGTAAAATAAGTGGTTCGACAAGATATACCTAGTTATTTTCAGCCATGAAACTTTATGACTACTGTAGGTCCATGGTTTCAGCATTTCATGTACAATGTGTCAGCTCGCAGCTGCAGTCATTACATCACATTATGATACATTTGGCACATTGCATCTGCCAAATGTATCATAATGTGTATTGTGGCAAAAACATTTAATTTTTTTCAATATATATTAAGTGAAATAGTGCAAATGTTTTGTCATATATACTTATATAAAAAATAAAATTAACCGTGTTCTGACAGCTAATAGCTGTATTAGCATTTGTCAGTTATGTTCAAGTTATTTGTTAGAGTTTTTTTAAACTTCCATCCGGCGGCTAGGGCCCCGCAGCAACTGGCTGTCGACCGTCACAGGCCACAGCCAAGATGACAGCGGACTCGACTGGCTCCCCCCGTGCGGGCCTATTCAGGGCGTCGAATTATCATTTCAACTAAACCTAACCTCAGTAGCTCAAACGGCTAGACTAGACTAGACGACTTGAAACGAAAGGTTGCAGAACAGGATCAAATCCTGTTTGGGGCGAAATTGTTTCTCTCTTTAAAATTTATTTAAAAAGAAGATTGTTGACGGTGAACCAAGGCACGAGTTCCGGTATCGCATTGTTCTCCTCGTCATACTTAGCAATTGTCTTTTCACTCTGAATTGAAGAGGAGAACTATCCGCGAACAATGTAACAATACAATATGTGAAACATCTCTTGCAGGTTGTGCAGTGGTCTGGGATGTTTGATCGTCTCAGTATCAAACACATCTACTCCACCAGCCTTACCATATTTCATGCTTCGTATTGCCCAATCTCCTTACCGGAATACTTTTGAACAATTTTAATTTCAGTTTAAAAAAACCTTCCAGTCTTTTAGCACAAATGAAACCGATTAGCAAATTGTCTGCAGAATTCGCTAAAACAGTTCAATAAAATTATAATAAAATTGAAATAGGACGTCACGGTGTTGAGCCGCCGTCCGCTGCTTCTGTTATATATACAGTAACGGGCAACGGCACATGAGCACCGACCTAGCCGGCCGCACGGGCGCACGCCGCGAGCGAAGTTCGCTCACCCAATTTGTAATTTGTTTACATAAAGCGTAATATGTATTGTATAACATTGTACAATACATTGTGCCGTTCAGATCAAATGTTACATTTGTTACGCCATCGTAATATTGAAGGAAGATATTAGTTCGTAGATACTAATTAATGTAATAACTACTTTTTTAATTAAAGTATATTAAATAAATTTGTTTTTTTTGGATCCTGAGCTGCGACCACGCATAATTTATTGTAAGCAATATAATTAATTACTGGAAGCAATTGATATATTATTTCCTTATATAGCGTGTAGTTTCAGCCCTGGTGATGATGATGATGACGATGAATTACTGGCACCGGTAGGCTATTAATATACACAATAAACATTATAAGTGACACATAATACAATACAAGTTTTTCTTCGTCCTATAAACAATTAATTTTATCAATATTTGGAAGTATAAAAAACCGTCAAGTGAAATACATATCTATCAAATATTTCGATTTGTTGTGTGGTGCGCGATGTGGAAGTGGAGTGTAGCGGGACACTCGGCAGACCACACTTTTATCGTTTTTTAGATTTTCGTTTGGTGTCCGGTGTGCGAGGCGGGCGGACGGGCGGACGGGCGGACGGGCGGACGGGCGGACGGACGGGCGGACGGGCCGACGGCGACTCCCGCCCTGCCTGAACCATTCTAATGAAGTTTGCCGTACACGTACACTCTGGACACTGGACACTGTACACTGGATTCTATGTCCCAAGGAAGGTTGTGTTACAAGCTTTTCGTTTCCCAAACTTCCGGGCTCCCACAACCTACAGTTTCAAAATTTCAGGAATAAAACAAAACTTATAGATTTCTTACTCTACTTGTTGAAATTAAAATGGAAATGGGTAGGTATACGTTATAAAGTGGAAAAGACCAATGGCAAAACACGACAGAAGTCCACCGAAAAGATAGATATAGAAAGAGCAAGAAACAAATAGTAAACTAGATCAAGAGATAATAAAATGGGACACATGACCTATGAAGGCCAAATGGGTCGTTTAACCTTGAAAAATGTCCTCATAAAACTAATGATAATTAACTTTCCAAGCATAGGTATAAATATTGAACAAACTAAATTGTTTTTTTATCTGAACAATGTAAATAAATAAAAAAATATGGAATTTTAAACTATTTCTTAATATACTACAAATCGTTATCAATAATATGTAATCGACTTGGAATGAGATCTCTTAAATATAAGATTTATTTATTGTTGCGTCAATTAGTTAACTACAGTGAGTGGAGCCGTCAGTAACTACTATCTTGGTGGTTGCGTACATATTGTTATCTTCTGATAATGACGTTGGCATTCCTCCGTCCACGGCGGAAAAAAATACGAAAGTAGAAAAAATAATCGATGTATCAGCTATAGGAAAATTACCTAGAAGATAATAAATTATCCCACATCCCACTTCTCACTAATATTATAAATCTTAAAGTTCGTTTGTTTATTTGTTTGTTTTTTCCCTCTTCACAGTCTAACCCCTGGGCCGATCTTAATGAAAATTAGTATAGGGGTAGTTTAGGAGCCGGAGAGTATTTTAGAGTAGGGGAGACTGGGGCTGGTTTTAACAGCGTAATTACATAGAACCTATTCGACTTAACACGCTAATTCCAACACACTTTGTGCCTACGAATACGCGCGAACGTGTCTCGACCTGTCAGTTGCCGGCCGAGCATCACGGGAGCAGGTTGTGTGAGACGCCTCCAATTTCACAGGTAAATGAACTTTTTTACGTGTTTAATTTTTTGCATTACTCTTTAAATATGTATCGTAGAAAATTGGCTTTGGTATTGCATAATTCCGTATTTATTGTATTTTCATTCATGTTAAAGTTTTAATCGAGAACATAACCGGTAAAAGAAAAAAAATAACTTTGTGCACAATGGGGTCGTGGGGTTGGTTTAAACAAAATGCACGGGGTAGGTTCTAACGCGTTAATATTTGCCCCGCACACGGGACAGGTTTAAACAGTTGAAAAAAATTAAACGTAGGTAGGTTTTTACTGTTTCTATACGACGAGGTTGCAATTTTGATCCCAACTGCGATCCCAATTCGTATATATTAAGGTTATGGCGATAGAAAAATACGTTTTCTACATTGTCTCGGGTTTGGGTGTTGTGGTATCTTCGTTGTTTCTGATTTCCATAACACAAGTGCATAAGGTACTTACTAAGGGATCGGAGCAATGTATGTGATTTTGTCCACTATTTATTTATTCATTTAATATTGCGTCCAATATGGATGAACCTATTAAACTTCTATTGTTTTTTTTAGAATGAGTAAAGTGGAAAAAAAAAGAAAAGAAGTCCAGTAAACAGCCTAAGGATAGAGTGAAAAAGAAATTATTACAAGAGAGTTCAGAAGACGACGATGATGAGGATGAGACCATTTGCTTAGGCTGTGGCTCATCATATTCTGAAGATATATCTGGTGTGGACTGGGTCGAATGTATATCCTGTAAACAATGGTCGCATATAACATGCATAAAAGGCGATGCAGCTGCTTATGTTTGCACAAACTGCAACTCGGATTCTGATTACGATAACTAATTTTTATCACTGGTTTGAAGACTGACTAATAAGTAGGTTGAGTAAGACTGACAAGAAAGTTTCACTTTTATAACCAAAGCTGTATATTGATTTATTAGAGGAGTAATGTTTTGTTATTTTATTTGATAAAGATAGATTTTGTATGTTTTAAGTTTATTACACATGTTTAAACGGCAAGGAGTTGAATTTCATTTTATTTGGATTGTTAATGATCATTTGATGATCAAAAATTATTTTTTGTTCTTTAATTTGAGTAACGCTGATTGAGTGAGTCAGTTTAACTAATATATTTAAGTTTTCTGTTTATTTTATGAACGGTAAGGAACGGCATTTAATTGTATTAGTGTTTCTAATAAACATTGAATATTATTTTGTTGTTAAACTTAACCAAAATCCAATTCCAAACTACATATTATTTCTTACCCCTGCTGTTAAAACTTTCCCCAGCTATGTTAAAATCAACCCCAAACCGGGGGTAAGATCTAACAAGTGACTTGTTTGCCGAAACTCGTTTTTTCTCAGATATAGTAATTATTATATACATTTTGTGGTACTTTACGTAAAGCTCATTAAATTTTGCATCATGTACCAAAAAACCATGTGTCTTGCTTAAGTAGTTTAGAAAATATTACGCCTAATTCAAAATTTGTTACAACCAGCCCCAGTCTCCCCTACAGACGCAATAGAGACTTGCGGAGCAGTCTGCCTATCAAGCGTCTTTGAGGGATTTTGAGACATTTACACAGACGCAAGAGAGAAGATCAGCTAGCGCGCAGCGTCAAGCTCAACGTAGAAGAATTTTCAGTAGGTTAAATTGGAATGTTAATGGATTCGATTATGACCATACGTTACAGTAAAACAATCCTCCTTTGATTTTAATTGGACAAATGAATAAAAAATGTCAGCATTGTGATGCCTCAAAATTTAAAGATGGCACGCAGGTTTCTGCTAATGGTAAGGTTCCTTTGCTTGGTAAACCAGCAGAACCGTTAAAGTCTCTTTTATTGTGCAATTCTGATGACTCTCGAAGAACTTTAAGCAATATACACAAGTACAATATATGTCTTCATATGACGTCGTTTGGAGTAGGTAGACACATCATTATGCCAGGATATTCTTCCATATTTACTGTGCAAGGTCAAGGAATTGCTGGTCTGATTAGAAAAATTGTTTCAGTGTTAGATAGCCCATTCATTGAGGAAGGCTATAGGCTAGATATCATCATATTAAGACGGATAGGATTGGAGCACCAATCAAGAATGTTTTAAAAGCAATCGATTTTTCCCTATTGAGAAAAATTGCTGCGTACGTTGCGTTAACGGTTAAAATTTTGCAAAAAGCAAAACGGAATTGTTTTCCTTTGAAAGTTTGAAAAAAAGTCCACGTCAGCATATTTCTATTTTTTAAGGTTAGCTCAATATAACCTTTTTTATACTAACAAAATTTGTTTTAAAATAATGCATTATTTGAGAAGCTGTTTTTATAAACATAATATTATTTCTTTTCGAAATAAATACGTTGTTCATCACTTGGTTCACATTAATTTAAAACAAAATTGCTCTCATTCCATTTAAATGAATAACATAGGAGATATCGCAGTTTTAAAATAATATCAAATGATCAAATACTGCGACAACAGATGTGCAAAGCCGGCAAGTTGTCATGACACTTTTGGCTTTGAACATCTGAGAGAAAGACGGTCGCGGTGCCGGTGGCCCAAGTTACTACAAGATACTATGCTGCCCGGTCAAAGAACAATGCAGTCATAAATAAGAATAATAAGGTTTTGTAACTACCGACCGCGCGACCTAGCCGCGTGGTCGGCTCCTTACAGGTTGTACGCAGTGAACTATTTTTTAAATTTCTTCTTTCCAGAATATCATCGTATAATACTTAATGATGAATAAGTTTTGTTTAAGTTTACTTATTTTTGTTAATTTTCATATCTAAATTAGATACATAATTTGATTTTGTATGTATGTATGTATGTATGTATGTTTGTATTTTAAGGTAATTCTTTTGCCGTGGATAGGCGATATCTTATCGTATAATAATAAATTTTTGAGTAATTACTTTGCGAATTAGTTTTAGAAAATTGAAACTTCATATTTTCCATTTCTTTTTTTTGTTGTCCGGTCCGGAGATCGAATCCAGTATCTCAAGAAGTTATGTCCAATGACAGACGGTTAGACCATGACGTGACCATAAGAGAAGATGTATATTTCTAAAATTTCGAAAAAATCTGTTAATTGTTTCTATAACATAGGATACAGTTTAATTTCACAGGATTTACGGATGTGAAGATAAAACTGTAGAGACAATAACGTATTCCTACCATTTTTTCTGAGGTGAAATTAGAAAAGAGAAAATGTATTTTCTATTTTGACGTCACAATTACTGAACTGATTTTTATATTTAAAAAAATAGATTGAACTTTTGAGAGGGACGTAGGCTTCTTTTTATATTAATATTTGAACGGGCAACGTTGTCTACACAACGCGGGCGAAGTAAAAGTCTGGGTAGAGGTAAAGAGGTCTAGCTGGGCTTTGTCTGATACCTGCACTCAGGCGGTCTCGGGGGTGCGAGTAGACGCCGTGGTCGTTTTTACGCTGCATCTGGGAAGACAGCACGGATTCGGCAGCACCCGGGATGAAAAAGCAGCCCTGTTTAGGGGGGCACTGCTTTCTTCGCTCAGCCGGGGAGGGGGCTAGAAAAGGTGCCCTAACAAAAGCTCGTCCCATTATAAAAGGTGGTAGTAACCGCGGCTGCCATTGCATCATTTAAGTCGTGGTCGACGTTTAAAAAAATATAGTAACCAAAGATCTGTTATGACATTTGGCGCGTGGAACGTGAGAACGCTTCTTGATCGAGATGGAAATGCCTGCCCTGAACGCAAGACCCCCATAGTAGCTCGGGAACTTCGTCGCTACAACGTGGATGTGGCTGCTCTGAGCGACACACCTCTCTCTGATGAAGGAGAGCTAGTGGAAGTAGGCGGAGGCTACACTTTCTTTTGGAAAGCTACCGCTGCCTCTGTAGCTCGGCGATCAGGTGTAGGATTTGCCATCAAAAATCACTTAGTTAAGCGACTTAAGGAGTGCCCCGTACATATCTTGGACCGCGTTAACACATTGCGCCTCCACCTGGACAAGGATAACCACCTTAGTGTCATCAGTGTTTATGCTCCCAGGCTTGACAAGTCTGATGACATCAAGGACAAATGACAGATGCCTAGGACAAATGCCTAGACAGCATAAGCGCCATAGAGCAGATTCTTTTGCTGGGCGATTTCAATGCCAGGGTTGGTCGGGACTATGAAGCTTGGACTATGTGAACAGACAGACTTCTTTCACGAGACGCTGGATATAAAGCTTGGTGAGGAGGTGTTGAAGCAGGTAGACAAGTTTCGTTACCTGGGCAACACTGTAAGTTCTAAGTGTGACCTTGATGCTGAGATCAACAGCAGAGTCGGAGCTGCAGCTACGGCGTTCGGCAAATTGTGTTCCAAGGTATATTGCTCACATGACTTAAGCTAGCCACAAAGATATCTGTATATATGGCAATTGTGCTGCCAAACCTTCTATATTCCGCTGACACGTGGTGTATCCACCACATACGCACCCTGGATCGTTTCCACCTTAAATGTCTCCGATACATTATGAAGATCAAATGGTCCGATAGAGTGCGAAATACCGAAGTTCTGCGACGAGCCAATGTTGGTGGCATTGAGGCTTATTTAATGCGTCGACAGCTTCGGTGGTCGACAGCTTCGTATCGCGCATGGCGGACGAAAGAGTGGCGAAGCTCATCTTCTTCTCTGAGCTGGAGGAGGGCAAGCGAAAGCATGGCGGACAACTCCTCCGGTACAAGGATGTCTTAAAACGGCACATGAAGAGATGCAACATAGAGCACTCTAAATGGGAGCGTTCGGCAGCATAGCGGTTAGAATGGCGCAGGTTGGTATGCGAGTTTGTGGAGTAGCGCAAAGCTGACCTCGATACCAAACGCGACCAATTAAAGGCCCGCCCGCCTGCTGCCATCACATGCAACTACGTTGACGGCGTGCTTACGTGCCCCCAGTGTGCACGAAGTTTCGCCGCCAAGATAGGCTACATAAGCCATCTTCGGGTGCATGAGCGCCAAACCACCGGCTAGTAGTCGAAGTGGTCGCCGTGACCGAAATCGGTCGGAGAATATCATCATCAATACTAAAACTACTACCGAACACACACTGAGAAGATCCGGCAAACACTCAGCGGGCTTGTCTTTTTTTCTAATTCTATACAATTTCATTAGTAATATCATCAGTATCATACATTATAATCAATAAGAGATTGGTATGACGCATCACATTGTGTTTTTGCTGAGAAAACCTCCAATATTATAAATCGGCAATTCGTATACATGTGGAAGAAACATAACTGTATACCTCTACTCTCTGATCAATATCCAGCTTTCAATACAACAGAATTCAAAGAGTACCTTGGAAACAGAAACATTCAATTAATACTAACAGCTGCAGATGCTCCATTCTCGAACGGCTTAAATGAAAGATTAAACCAGACTATTGTTAACCAAATAAGATGCACAATGAATCAATCAAATAAAAAAAGAAATTGGTCAAAAATAGCAGAAGAATGTAGAAATAGATACAATGAAATGAAACAAACCATTCGGTAACAGGATTTTCTCCTAAATATTTGTTGTCTGGTGAGTGTACAGACTTGTTACAACCAGAATTAAAGGAAAAACAGTTCTTACCAACAAAATTGGAAGAAGACAGAAAAATAGCATTTCAAAGGTCAATAAAATCACATAAATACAATAAAACTTTATTTGTTAAGAATCGGTTACAATATGATTTTAAAAAAGGAGATAAGGTTTATGTTGACTATGGAAACAAATTAAATTAAAAGATGGATGAAATTAGAATTGGTCCCTTTGTAATAGAAAAAAAATTATCAGATGGTCGTGGAAGAAGATTAATTGGATTATACCATGTCACAAAGCAATATGTACATATAGAATGATCCTATGCTTAATAATTAAAATATTTTGCAGCATTATTTCCCTCAGTGGAAAAAATTATTGCACTTTGAAGGGGGGATGATGTAAGCTTTGTGCTGACATCGTCATTGACGTTTATGAAGAGCACTGAATTCTGGCCATTTGCCATTAGTGATAGAGAAAAGATAAAAAAGTGTCTAAATCAAACATAGAAAAATAAAATTTGATTTATACAAATTAGAGAAGGGAAGATTGGTTTTGTTTATGTAATAAACAGTATAAAATAGGATTACTAAAGTTACATGTAAAGCATGAACATAATTGTCGATTCTCTATTTTAGACGCATCACATTGTGTTTTTGCTGAGAAAACCTCCAATATTATATTTATTTGCGGAATATGTGTGTAAATGAGATGTTACAAAAATATTTAAGTCTATCAACATATTGTACCTTATTTTGGTGTGCAAATATTTTAGTATTAGTAAAAAGAAAAAATAATTACTTACACTTTGATTTTTATGAAATTTATTTATTGGCCGAAAATGTGTTTTTATTTCGTTGGGTTATTGGAATAATGTCGCAATGGACTTTTTGTAACTTTTCAGGAAAAAAGATTTAGTGAAAATGTTGAATAAATTTTAATGTTCGGGAGTAGCACACTGGTTGATACCTTAAACGGTGTGCTATTTTTAATATTATTCGGTAACAACATGTGACATTAACATAACTGAAATACCGACTATAATAAACGCGAAAAACGATATATTTGACATTTTACATCGTTGGCACTTGGTAAAACGTCCAAATATTCATATTTTTAAAGAAAGAAACACTTGTACTGTTTTACTTATCACTTAATTATAAAGTAACTTAATTATAAGTAATAAATTATAAGTAATAAGTAAAATACCGAAAAACGATATTGCTGTACCTTGTACAGAAAATCATTTTTGTAAGGGGCCATTGCAGTTTTGTGCCATTAACATATCTCAAACTCCACAAACAGCAATAGTCACTTGTAACGTTTTACACTGTAATTGGGGATTAGATGTCAATACAGTAATAGCAAGCTGTGATATTATTACTTGTATTAATTGTTCATAGTTAGAAATGTACTTGTGAATGCTGTGTATATATGCATTAAAGGGAACGGTAATTTTAATTAAGATCTCGTTTATTATATTTTATTGGTTCCTAGATTAGTAGTCGGCGTTGAATGAACGAACTGTTTTTAAGACTGTTTACATGCCATGAACGAATAGACTAGTTTACAGTCGACGCATAAACTACATAGTTTATTGTTTCAACGTGTCGTCGATGAACGATATTGGATCGCGTTGACATCTGTCGTCTACTGTCTAAAGATGGATGGATTTCAAGCAATCGAGATAGCTGCGTATCTGCCAGCCTATCCTATACCTAATTGTCATACTTATCCTGTCCACAAATACGTTATTGGCAAGCGATAACATAAAAATGGATCAAAACAACATACCTACCTAACTGTAGCCTTTTTTATGCAATATTCCCATACCGATATTTTCTAAACAGCTTACGCCCAATATTAATAATCAATCCTAATCCAAAACTTGCTGTCCAAGATTGATATTTTGATCCATTTTTATGATATCGCTTGCCAGTAACATATCTGGGGACAGGATTTATATGGCAATTAGGTATAGGATAGGCCGGCGGATAAGCAGCTATCTAGATTGCTTGAAATTCATCTTTAGAGAAATATTATTAATATTGGCCGTTAATCAATTTTAATACGTAAACCCAGACTTACGATAGGATTAAGAACCTAAGACTCATTATAAACGATATCGCTTTCTGCTGAATTTTGATTTGCGTCTGTACCCTCACTTTCGCAATTCAAAGACTCCTAAAAATCATGGTAATGGCATGAAATATCGTCGTTCTTGCAAAGACTAAATAGGTCTGAATGCAATGCTTTAGGCACAGGAAAAGCTTAAATACAAGCTCTTTGTAGCTTGGAAACAGCTCATTGGAGTTTCAGAAGTAGGAGTAGCTGTAACATTAAGTGTATGTCCACCTCGCGTACGGACATCTCGCGAGGGACCCTGTCCACCACTTACTCGGGCACCACGTGGCGCTCTAACGGATCTGGTAAAAGACGTGTGTTTACCTCATTATAGTCTTCTTCAAAACTGTATGTAAACGTCCTCATGGGTGTGACACGCTGCCACTTCCATAATATTGGACCATGTTGTTTTGTTTCCATTTGTGTCATGTGTCCAATTCCGGCCTAAAATAAGCCGTTTTATGAAGACTATTTTTTTAGAAAAAAATACCTGATTTATATTGCATACGTATTACCTAATATAATAATAATATTATATTTTTTTAATTATTACAATAATTCAATTTTACAAAATAAGTAATATCAACAACAATAAACATCTTTTTTATCACTTACTTAATATTAATTTTCTAGGTACCTACTTCAATCAATCAATTACAGTTCTGTTCATTGTCAGATAACGTACCTAAATATATTATTTCGATGAAAGAAGCCATAATAATCGTTACTGTCAGTATAAAGAAAAAAAAGTACAGCAATGTTAATTTAATAAGAAATCAGTGGAATAAAAGATTGTTAAATATTTTTATATGTACATAGTTTGGTGATTCCAGGTAACAAAAAAATTGGTCATGAATGAAGAACAAACAGGCAATAGACATAGCGCTTTTGCTAAAACAGTGAGTTTTGTTATTATTTTTATAAAAAAAATTGACAAGGTGTGTCCGGGTCCATAGATTGCGAAAATGGCTTAATCGGAAAACTGTCAGTATGGCTATTGCGGCATTATTCCAATAACCCATCGATTTAATGGCGTCAAAATATATTTATATAAATTATAATAATATATAATCGGGAAGTTTATTGTAAAGGCGTAAACATTAGCCCCTGAAAGAATGGTATCGTATTCAAACGTATCGTATTCGTATCACAATTTATTTGAAACGAACGTAAATTCTTCTGAACATATATTAAGTGTTCAAAGATATACTAGGAAGTTACAGTTAGAATATATTTTTTTTAAGTTTTCTCTCAAGGAAACTCTTGGGCCTAGGTTATATATTGCTAAACAAATACAGTATTTACATCGACAGAACTCCGCCAGAGAAGAATTCCATGTGATATAATGCTGTAAAAATAACTAATATAAACAATCGTAGCGGTATCAACGGTTTGAGCACGATCCATGGATGTACCAGGAGCGGCCCACCGCGGTGGACCCTCGCTGACTCTCGCACAGCGTACACGGTACACTACAATGTACACGTGAAACACAAACACTTATCTGCAATGTATCATCGATTGTATGGAAACGTTTCTACTGACGGAGTTACAACGTGTTTAGACCGACCAGGGAGTCGGGGCGGCGCGGCGAGGGAGACGGCTGTAGGGCGCACAAAAGACGGTGCCGAGGTTCGCCGACCTCGCAGCCGTCATTAATGTGGCTATC
>NJDD01007385.1:37883-56755 GCA_002245505.1 Calephelis nemesis
AGAATTCTTGGGGTGGGTGTCCTGATTATCTGCCTACCGCTTCGAGGATATGGGCTTGAAGATACTGTGCATATTTGTATGTTATTGAAATTTGTGTAGCGCTTTGTAACATGAGTTCTTGTCACAGTGACGGTATGTTTAATTGCTTAGATGAGCCGTCTAAATTGTTGGCCGACCTTCATATGTTTCGCGGACGTATGTGGAAGGTTGGAAAAATAATACACTATTAAGTTAATTAATGTCCAAGATGGTGGGCGTACTTAGTCTGCAACTCTGGACAACAATTATGACTACTTGCGTGACTTCACAGTGCACGTACTAAGCCAGGGGATTTAAGATAAGATATATTATGAAACCAAATCATCAAATGATTTCAAATCAAAGATTCTGTGATAAATTATTATAACAGTTTATCGAAAGAAGGTTCTGTATATTTTAAAAACGGTAAACCTGCAAAAAACTGACTTCAAAATCAATGTCATCACCGTATTTTTATTTTTTATTTTTTAGCACTTGCCCTGTGCGTGGGATAAATTTCTATAAATTTTAAAGAAAGAAAAAATTTCGCCCCAGCATTCGTCGGCTTGAGACGAAAGGTTACAGGTTCAAATCCTGTCTGGGGCGAAATTTTTTCTTTCTTTAAAATTTATAGCAATGTCATCACGTCAGGGAATTTGCGTATTTTTCTCGATTTTCTTGGGATTCCATCATCAGATCCAGACTTGGTAGTAATGGTGGTCCCATTAAATAAGCACGCTTTTTCAAATGAAAAAAAAAAATTTTACAGGTTCGGGAATTACGAAAAAATCGATTAATATACATAAAAAATAGGAGTGTAACATATAAATTAAAAAGTATCTTCACGCCCATATCTCCGAAGATATAGGCAGAGGCATAACCAAGGCACCCCAGACTAGCCGAAGCCACTAAGTCCCACAGTGGAATAGGTGGCAAGCCTATCGCCATACCGGGCACACATACAACCCCGAGCATTTTTTTTGTTAGAAAATTGAAAAAAAAAACCACGTTTCGTTTTTTTGCCCGACCCGGGAATCGAACTCGAGACCTCATGAAGTCATTAGCTAGGTATCTTTAAAAAAAATATTATCAAATAGCAATGTGGCACCAATAATAAAATAGTCGGTTTTTACAGTTTTAACTTTTACTGCGCTTATTTATTTCTTAGATGAAAAAAGGATTCCAATCTAAAAAAATGCCGGTTTAAAATCTGCAAAATGTTAAAGAAAAAAAAAACGTAATTAATTTAATTTAGATAGCACCGTGTAACATTTTCCAGCTTATCTTTATTGCCGACTGTAACAACACATGCAAAGTTTGAAAGTCTGTCAATTAAGAAAGAAGAATTTCTGCATCATTAATTTACAAAATAATGAAAATCTTTATTAGCTTGTACACGCATTGTTCGTTTGAACAAAGAAACTTCATTAAGATTTTTTAGGTAATAGTTCATTGTCTAGAGTCTACACTGCTTTATTACAGTTGAGTTTGAAAAAAATATAGGTTAAAAAATATAATTTAGATATCTATATTATAGACTTTCGTCTTATTACTGAAAATACTTGTCATATCTGTAATCCATGCTTATGTTATAAATGATTTGATGCCAATCGATATACACATAGTTAAATATCCGAGTTCAAACTTATGCTACTACTTCTCAAAATTTAACTCCCAAAGGGCTATTATAGGGGATAAAATTATGTATAAGAAAGATAACCAAACCCCAAAGATAACCCCGTGTTGGTCCGGGCCTCTTTGTAGAATAGACCATCTGCCTTCCTGTGCCAAGCAGCTCGTAAAAGGCGAGCATAGGCTTGCCGTCACTCACACCGTGATATCTGACTAGGTGGTAGAGTTTCGCAGCGACTCACCCGGATTGGTACCACCGCCTTACCTATTCTTGCCGCCATAACGTCATGACATGTTCCGGTTCGGAGGGTAAGGTAGCCGGTAAACTTACTTTTGCTCGAGGCCTAACATCCCGGCCTCTGGTGGGCAACGCACCATTACCACCTTTGATGCCTCTAGGCGCCGGGAATTTCTTACCATCAGGAAATCCGTCTGCTTGTTTGCCTTCCAATGTCATAAAAAAAAGTTATATGGTGTATAAACAGCTCCTATCTGCCGTCCTATAAAGCCTTCGGCACAGTATAACTATGACACAGTACAGAAACATAAAAATGATCCTATTAAAATAAATACCTACGCTCCGTTGAAACCATAGGGTTGTCACTTTTAATGTTCCAAATATAAAAGGAGTTCTGATTAATTAATTGAATTGTAATAGCTTATTACTATAATATACTAATGTTTGTACCGATGTTTTTAACCTAGTATATTCATATCAAATTTCATCAAAAGCGGCTCAGCAGCTCAACCGTGAAAACGTAACAGTCAGTGCAGATTGCTGGATTATTCCTCGAAGTCGGCCTATATGGTAGCATCCTGCAACGACTGTGGCTGAGTTCGTACCAACCGCCACCTTTTGCTTGCCATTGCTCAACGTTATCGTGTTAGGCTAGGTAGTTGGGCAAACTTATTAAGAAAGAGGCTTAACGTTATTGTGCACACATAAGATATTACATATAAATAATCCGCTAGACCTTTCCTGACGTAGTGACCTTTGAATTTTTACTACTTTACGAGTTACTAGCTGATGCCCGCGGCGTTGCCCGCGTGGTAAATGGTCCCACAGGAACATTTTTATGGATAAAAACTATCCTAAGTGTTAATCCAAGTTTGCCCTCTATATGTGTGCCAAATTATATGAAATTCGGTTCAGCAGTTTTTGCGTGAAGAAATAACAAACAAGTAAACAGCATTTTTAATATTATTAGGACGCATTTATAATATTTATATTATAATAGAATTTAAGTGTTATGATGCCACCCATCCACACAAACACACATAATACACAAAAATAACACACATACACGCTCGTACCCGTACTCGCATGCACACGCACGCGCATACGCACAAATATGTAAAAACTCGTTAAACTTATAACTCAATAC
This sequence comes from Calephelis nemesis, assembly GCA_002245505.1. Taxonomy (NCBI): domain Eukaryota; kingdom Metazoa; phylum Arthropoda; class Insecta; order Lepidoptera; family Riodinidae; genus Calephelis; species Calephelis nemesis. Next base: position 40,919 of record NJDD01007385.1, read on the forward strand.
TCTGCCCACCTCGTAAGGGACTTGGCATGAAGATATGTTTGTATGTGTATAAACTTATAAATAACTCCCTTCTTTCTTCATCGAGAGTTAAAAATGAGAGTGTTTTCGTTAAAAACAGTTCACGTCTAGTGGCAAAATCGCGCAAGATTCATTCGGGAATAAGCCCCGATCATAGTCAATAAAAATGTTGTTGAAGGTCTTCGGTTGAACGTTTACTATTTTCGCATTATTATTTCATATTATACGTATGGACGTAAGACAATTATTGTGTGAGAGAATCACATGACTACAAATCTGAAGTGCGAACACAACATGTATAGAAATAGACGCCAATCGAAATGAATTCCAGAAGTGTTATCCGTGTTGGTCCGGGCTCCTTTTCAGAATAGAACATCTGCCTTCCTGTCAGGCAACTTGTAAAAGGCGAGCATAGGCTTACCGTCACTAACATCGTGACATCTTACTAGGTGTTAGAGAGACCACCACCTTGCCTATTCCTGCTGCCACAACGTCAGTGCTTGCCATTGACGTGTTCCGGTTCGGAGGGTAAGGTAGCCGCTAAGCTTACTGTTGCTCGAGGCCTAACATCCCGGCCTTAGGTTGGCAACGAACTATTACCACCTTTGATGTATCTAGGCGGCGTGAATTTTTTACCATCAGGAAATCCCTTTTCTTGTTTGCTTACCAGTATCATAAAAAAAGTGTATCTGGTTTTTTTGGAGGAAATTTTGTACTAAAATGTAGCATAGGATGACAGAAGGTGTGGTCCCCAGGATAATTCAATTTGAGATTAGATCTTCTGATGATAAAGAATACATAATATACAAAGAATCCAAAGTTTTGTGGCTGAAAATATGATAGGGATCGTTAAAAAGACGGCGCTTTTTTCGGTACAGCTCATCTCACAATACCTTACATGTCCGTGGGTTAAGGTTTTCTTTACGTGGTCTGTTGGCTTGCTTGATGGCTCATTGTATGATTAAAATAATGATGCGAGAATAATTATTAATATTTTTTATTATTATACTTCGAAGACGTTACCATTGGACTGCGTTTGATGAATCAACAACTAATATGCTTTTAATTACATTGGAAACTGGATAAGTGGGACCTACATAAATGAGAAGCCTCCGTTTGACAATAAGGCTCGCTACATACAGTCGGAATTTTGTTACGGAATTCCTTTTCGAAAAAAAAAATCAAACGCAAGAAATTCAAACAAATTTATGGACCTATCGCACACGTTTTTTCCATACAAAGGAACATTTCCGTACCAATTTGAGCGGATTTGTATGAGGTGCCATTTTGTTTTGGTATCCTTTGAAATTGCATAACTAAAAGTTTGAAATACCTCTGCTACTGGGTGTCGGTATCTATGTAATTGAAAGTTGATTTGTAAGATTGGAGAATAAATTTGTAGCTCGATATCCCCAGTTAGGTACAGGAGGGAGAATTTATTAAGTTAAAATAATTTTATTACACTTGCAGAAAGCCTAATACTACCATGTTTTATCTGACACGACCACTATTGTGTATACCTGCCTATTTGACAAACTGGGTGAACGAAAAGTCTCTATAACTGCTGAAAAATAGATCAGGGGGGTAATTATGTATCTCAGTAGCCAGTTCAAAATGCGAAAGTGTACATCAAATTACGTCATTTGTGTTTGCTATCTCTATTGTATTTCTGTTGATCACTGGAGATAGCAAATATAAAACACGTCATTTGATAGTTATTTCATGTACACTTTTCCATTTTGAGTGGGCAACTGAGTTACATAAGCAGCCCCCAGATCCCACTTATTCAGGTTTTGTTGTTTATACTCGTATTTTGACCTACTTAAGCTTGTACATAATTGATAATAGAGCAAAATTGTTAAATGACGTCATATTGGTATAAGTAGATATTATGTGACAGGTTTTGTTGGCAGGTCGCAACCGATTCCGGACGACTCGTCAGGCAAATCCGGGGCAAAGTTCTATCAAAGCTACGACCGACTATTCATCCTCAAGACCCTCACTTCTGAAGAAGTGGAGAGAATGCATTCCTTCTTAAAACATTATCACCCTGTAAGTATATGCTTATTTGTATATATTACTAGCTGTTATCCGCGGTGATCCTGCGATAAATTAGGAAGGCAACTATCCTTCACGTAGTCTTTCACGTTGGATCAAACTGCACACTGTATGCAAATTTGATTAAAATCAGTTAAGTAGTTTAGGAGTCCACCACGAACAAACAACGTGACGTTTAATCTAATTAATACGTCATGCCAAAACTTTGGACCCCTTTTTCCGAAAATTGCGCGGACGCAGAAGCATACAATTTGGCACACTTATAGTTTATGTGTAGGAGAAGTACAGAGCGCTAATTTTTTTCAATAATAATACTTATAATATTTTTGAATAATAATAAAACATTACCCACACTACCATGCATTTGACACACACAAACAAATATATTGATGATAACGACAAAAGATCACAGATGGCGCACAAACTATAATCATACAGTTTGGAAACAAAGTAGGTGGTCTTGAGAAATGAAGATGGCGTTCTTATCAAAAAGATATTAAAATGTATTATGGTCGAATTTCAACCAATGGGCGACCACTGGTTTATATAAATGTATATATTAGATAGAACTAGCTTCCATCTACGGTATTACCTACCTTCCATATTATACAAAATATTAAAAATTATAGTCTATGTGTTATTCTGATCAATAAAGTAGTGAAGTAGTGAAGTCGTATCTAAACCCGTTCATTATTTTTTTGCATCAAAGAGTGACTAAAATTCATCCTCACAAACTTTCGCATTTATGATAATAGGATAAGAAGTATGATAAGAGATTAATGCTTCAGAGTCTATATACAGTAAATAAGTAATAACCCATCGAATAGTGCGTTGCCAACCAAGAGATAAAGATATACGAGTATTAATGCTTGTTTTCTCCACCATTGTCACAGTCACATTGTGTGACTTGGTATCTTCAGCTAGTCGTGGGTGCTCTGCTTGTACCTCTACCGACCTCTTCCGGAATACGAGCGTGAAGATATTTTTTAACTGATATTTTCAAACTTATCAGTGTGGTAGATAACAATATCTACTTATAATTAGTTTTTCACTATAACTTTGCTAATCTTTTAAAAAAAAACTTTTATTGTTTTTTATTAATAAGTCAAACGGCTTACAACCGCTTCTTTGAACAGTGAATAGCTTATCCGACTTAAGATATCATTGTTACAATTATCTAATCGTATGTTGTATTACCAATGACATTCGAAGAAATTTGCTTTTTGATATGTATCCAGTGGTATATCATAATGTAAATATCTATGTGATGCACTATCTCAGCGGTGATAATAGAAAGTTAATGTTTGTTGTTTGTAAAAGCGACTGGAGTTTTGCTAAAATATATTTAGAATACCGCTTTACCCCAAGGTCGTATCCCGTTCGTCCGGGTTTCCCGTGTAGAAGAGACCAGGGTGCTGATTAGGTATGTAACTCAGTTGCCCACTCAAAATGGAAAAGTGTACGTCAAATAGCTGTCAAATGACGTGTTTTATATTTGCTATCTCCAGTGGCCAGCAGAAATACAATAGAGATAGCAAACACAAATGACGTCAGTTGATGTACATTTTTCCATTTTGAGTTGGCAACTGAGATACATAATCAGCCCCCAGGTCTTCTCGCCAGAGCAAAGGTTAAATGGGTCACTACCAATTAGATTATTGCTTTGAATACCGTTCTGCAATCCGCATGGGTAGGGATGCATCGCTATACCTATTCCTATCGCCACAATAAAAGGGTCATGTTCCGTTCCAAAGGGTAAGGTGGTAGACTTGCATAATTGGATTAACACCTCGGCCAGAAGGCAGCAACGCACCTATAGGTCTATAGGTCACCATTGTCTCTTACCATCAGGAAAGCCGAGTGTTAGTTTGCTATCTAATCATATAAAAAAGCGGTAGGGGCCTTAAACGTCTACCGGCTAGATTACCCTCCGGGCCGGGAAATAACACTGACATTATGTCGGCAGGAAAAGGTAAGGCGGTGGATCTCTATTCGGTGAAGTTCCTGTACAGCATTCCACCACCACTCAGTTTTGAAATGAACATGGACGTCATAAGTTCTTCAAGTATTACGGTGGCATTATAGTCTGTATTTCAGTGTCATAAGATTATCCTACGGTAGTGTCAAGAGCATCCATAACTGCTGTGTGACATTTAGCACTCTATAATCTATGCCTTCTTTGCAAGGGACTTGGCGTAGAGATACGTATGTAAATACTATAATGTTTACAACAAATTAGACTTTGGTTAATTTCATTGCATAGTATAAAAGAAAGTAGTTTTCTCTGTCTGTCTCTATGTATGCTTAGATATTTAAAACCACGAAACGGCTTTTGATGCTGTTTTTTTTTAATAGATATAGTGATTCAAGAGGACGGTTTTTATGTATAATTAACAAAGAACTTTATCCATGCATGCGAAGCTGGGACGGGCTGCTTGTTAAATTTAGGACGGCTACATTTTGGAGATTTGCTTTGGTAGTCCAAAGTCAAGTGGAACAAAGTCCGAACCTAGGAAGGTAGACTCAGGTTCAGGAATCAGAAAGGATAATAAATTCTGTCTACTATTTTCTCACCCGATCCTGTAATTGAGGCGGCTAGAACCAGAGTGGCCTAACTGCATTTAATTTTTGTTTATCTAAGTGGATTTTCTTAATTTAAACATGTTATTTAAACATCAAGACCATAGAGAACTGAAATTCTTTAAACAGGTGGCACCACAATATAAACTAATTTTAAAATTACATATTTTTACTTTCCCCCATATTGTAAATCATACTATTTGTAGATAGGCTACTCTGATTCTAGCAGCTTCAATTAATCCCACGCAAAGGAAGGAAGGAATTCCACACTATAATTAAAGAATGACAAGATTGACAAAACGTATCAGTAATGTAGCTAAGAACCGCATTGATCACGTTAGCGTTCACCAAAAAAACTACATCGAAATTGGTCTGTTCGGTTAGGATTTATGATGCTATAAATAGACATGAATACACCTAGATAAACAGGTCAAACTATATGACACTCCTCTTATTCCGTCTTGGGTAAACAAATATCCGATTCCGTTTGGATACAAGTTTATAAAATGTTAGTGAAGACAGAAATCCATTAGTACGAAGGACAAACATAAAACCGTTTAAATATTCTACGATATACAGTGTACATTCGAAAAACAATAGCAGACAGTTTGTAATCGAGCTTTCTTTGGAGTCCTTGTGACGCCCTCTGCTGACCTCGCAGTGGGAACTGCCTGAACGTCGGTCAAGGTTGGGACGAGACAATGTGTCAGGTGACAAATATTTATGGGTAGTTAAATTTTTAATGTTGCTATATCTATATATTTTCAATTATGTTGTTGTACGTGACGTAACATTTTAAATTGTACGTATACCCGCCGTCTTGGTTCAGGTGTAGGTAGTAGGTTCATCTGCCTCTCTACCTACCTCGTAAGAGGAGCATAAGTTAAATGGGTTTAACCAATAAGGATAAACGGGTAGTAGAATAGAGTGCAATGCAATAAATTTCCCGGGTAGGAATCCACCGCCTTATTAACGACAATTCCTGTCACCATAATGAAAATGTATGGTGCTTTTTTTCCGATCCTCAGGGTAGGACAGCTGGTAAAGGTATCTTTACGCCCGTATCCCTGAAGAAGGCATAATTCCACAATGTGATAGGTGGCAAGCCTATCGACAATCGGCACTTATCCAGTCCCTGACAACGTGGTTTCTATAAAAAATAAGAGAACACATATTTGAGTTGCCCCACCTGAGAGTCGAACCCAAGACCTGGTGGCTTTCACATTGGGCTTGACATCCCGGTCAGAGGACAGCGTCGCGTCTGTAACATCCAGATGGTGGCTACAGGCTACAGGTGGTCTTCTACCACAAGGAGAGCCGTGTGCTTTTAGCTATCTTATTTCACACTTGCTTTCGCCCTCGACTTCTGTTTATGTAAAGGAATAATAATAAGCCTGTCACTCTTAAACCTCTTTCACTCAACTGAAGCCATCGTCTGCTCGGCTGAAGCGATTAAGTAATGAATTTTAGCATAGAAATATTTTGTTAGGCCTATGAGATGAATGTAGGCTCTTCTTTATCCCTACATGTCTACAAATTTTCGGGAAAGAGCTCCATAACTTTAACACGCGGGCCATGGGTAGCAGCTTATTAATTATTATTATTATTATTTTATACTAGCTGTGGCCGTGACTTTAGTTTAGTTAATTTACATTTTTTCTAAAATAAAAGTTAAATAAAAGTAATTTTTATGAAAAAAATGTTACCCCTTATTATCTCAGCTACCCGCCAATTCAAGTCAAGTCCCATCATTGACCGAGTAATCGCTTAGCGTCGCGTAAAAAAAACACACGAATTGACCACTTACTCTATTTAGAACCGGTTAAAATGTTTCTCTGAATATCTCTGCTAATTTCGAGTTCAGTAGCGTAACTGTCCATAACTTATTAATGATTTTGTTACAGTACATTGTAGAGAGACACGGCAAGACGCTGCTGCCTCAGTATTTAGGCATGTACCGGCTGACTGTGGACGGTATTGAGCATTATCTCGTCGCCACTAGGAATGTATTCTCAAATCACCTCAACATTCACAAGTGAGTTATTTGTTTCTTTTAATATTTTTTACCTCTTAAAAAATACTTTGCACTTCAAAAAAGTATACTTACTGAAATTTTGAATTTGAAGTCAGTTTTTTACTGTTACTGCGCTTCACTACAGATTATAAAACCAAGTTGATTTCAGCTATATGTATCTATGTATGCTTAGATCTTTAAAACTACGCAACGGGTTTTGATGCAGTTTTTTAATAGAGTGATTCATAACACTAACTGTTCCGTGTTCGTTTTACCCGTTCAGTATGGGTATTTTAAGTTAAGTATTTTTTTCCCATTTTTTCTGCAACTTTCCCGGTTTTTCTCTTCATAAGAACCTCCTTCTGATAATAACTAATACAATACCTAATAAAAAAATAGCCAAATCGGTCCAGTCGTTCGGCAGTTATGCGCTTACTAACACACATTTAGAGATTCGTTTTTTTATAAATAGAATAGATAGTTGCCCACCGGTTCGAAGCGGGTATATGCTGCTAGTTACTGCATAAAGTGCAAATTTTTTAAATTAATATTTACTAGCAGCCCGTTTTAGCTTTGCATGGATTTACAATCTTCTATGTTATTGTTAACTATCCACTTGAATCTATTAAAAAAGCGCATCAAAATCCGTTGAGTAATTTTAAAGATCTACACTTACATAGGGACAGACAACGAAAAGCAACTTTGTTTCATACTACGTGAAGAAGCCTACTATACTTTTTTTATTATTAGACAAATTTTTTACATCCTTAGGAGGGTTGTAAAAACCGTACTGATGATGCTTAAATAGCGAATTACCGGTAAGATTTTTTCCCCCGTGTTGGTCCGGGCTCCTTTGCAGTATAGACCATCTGCCTTTCTTGCGAGGCAGCTCGTAAGAGGCGAGCATAGGCTTCTCATCACTAACACCGTGACATCTGACTAGGTGGTAGAGTTTCGCAGCAACTCACCCGGATTGATACCACCGCCTCACCTATTCCTGCCGCCATAACGTGATGACGTGTTCCGGTTCGGAGGGTAAGGTAGCCGGTAAACTTACTTTTGCTCGAGGCCTAACATGTTGGCAACGCACCATTACCACCTTTGGTGTCTCTAGGCGGCGTGAATTTCTTTCCATCAGGAAATCCGTCTGCTTGTTTGCTTTCCAATATTATAAAAAAAGTCTTGATGCTTTAACCAATTAATTATCTTGCAATCAAGCCGCCTGCATAATCTTAAAACTTGCGCAACATCAGTAAAGCAAATCACAATTTCTATTTACAGGAAATACGATTTAAAAGGATCAACGGTAGACCGAGAAGCATCAGAGAAGGAGCTGGAGAAAGAGTTGCCCACTCTAAAAGATAACGACTTTATAAAGCAGGGTATTAGGATTGATATTGGCGATGCGGCCAAAGAGAAACTCCTTGAGACACTCACAGCTGATGTAGAGGTATGCTTTATGGCAGTAGCGCGTAGTTTTTACTTCACTATAAAGAAAAAAGTAAAGTATATTCACGCCTGTATCCCTGGGGATAAAGTAAGGCAGAGGCACAACCAGGGCACACACGACAGCCGAAACCGAAGGCTCTAAGTCGCACAACGTGATAGGTGGCAAGCCCATCGCCAACTGAGCACATTTCCAATCCCATGCAACTTTATTTTTGATCAGAAAATTTAAAATATAATTTTTCTCATCTTATTCGGGATCGAATCCGGGACCTCAAGCAGTCAAGTCCGAAGCCAGACCGCTAGACCACAGAGGCCAAGTAAAAGCTCAAACTGCTTGCTTTTCGTACAAGAAATTCATATAAATTTATATTACAGTAACTAGCCGACCCGTCAAACTTTGTTTCGCATGTAATAACATTTCGTGTAAGAAAAATTAAAGTATTGTTTTTTTTTCTGAATCTTACTCTAAAACAAAGATGAATAATAATTGATTTCTCATACAAACTTCCACCTCTGTCCGGTTAGCTAACTACATTTTTTTAAATAAATAAAGTCAGCTTAAGGCTACTTAAGCTGTGTAGGAATCGTGATATTTGGCAGTTGATACTCTCTGCTTTTACTGCGAGGCATTAGGCTTGAAGATATGGATGTATTATACAGGCTTATTGGAAATGTGTCCCGATCCCTTTAAGGGGGTGTAGATGAGGTCACTAGCTAACTAATTACCCATTAGTATGCGGGGAAAAAGTGAACCAATCACGAGTTGTATTTTTTTTCATTTAAAAATTTAGGGTAATACAACTTTCAAAACAAGATTTAAAAAAAAAAACTACAGCTTATTTTAGTATAATTATTTATTATCCAGTTACAGCTTACTCCGGTACATTATAAAACACAATAAAATAAATAAAAACATTCATAGTTTTGAAATAAGAGATAGAAAACTCTGCATTTTTTATGATTTTTACAATGTTGTTTGGAATAAAGTGTAATTTTTAAAAAAAAATCACCAATGTATGGTGATTTTGAAAAACTTGGACTACAAATTTTATGAGCTTTACGGAAAATAAACATAAAAGATGTACGGAATAATTTGTAAAATATAAAGTTTGTGAAATATGTAAAAATGAAATAATTTGTAAAATGTAAATGTCAAATTAAAAAAAAGAATTAATGAAAACGGATACGCGTTAACGAATTTACATTTTCACTTTTACTTCTCTCCCAAAGAAGCCCTGTAGTAGATATGATAAAAGTAGTCCATAACTGTACTCTGACCAGAAAATACCTAACTTATAAATTATGTTACGATCGATTTTGTAGATTCGGCGTGAAACGCAGTCGGATTACTGACTGACAAATAATTAAAAAATGTCGCAGCGTTTGTCGTTCAACCGTAAAATAAAAGAAGAAGGAACTGTCAACCTTACGTAATCTGTGCAATGTGTCTGCAGAGTTCTTTTCTCGCCTATATGGCCTACGCAGCTTTGTTAAAACTTTTATGTACAATTTGATCTAAATATTAAAATACAAACATTTACCATCCCAAAAGAAGCCTAGACACCCATTTTTAGTCTTATGTACAGAATTCACTCTTCTACAATATAAGTAGATATAATCGAGAGACTTAGTCCGTCTATTACCATGTTGTGTACCCACAGGATCAGATGTTCCACTAAAAAACGTTATAAAAATATGGACAGTGTATTTTTACTTCTAATTCCTTTACCTTTTCTTTTTATAACAGTTTCTTACGAAGTTGCACCTGATGGACTACTCGTTGTTGCTGGGGGTCCACGAGTGCCACCGCGGGGAGATCGAGGCGGAGGCGGCGCGCCAGCGGGAGGAGCAGGCGGAGAGCGGGGACGAGACCGACACCGACACCGACACCGACAACAGACATGCCGACAGGTGCACATCACCTAACACTATTCGTTACACTCTGTGGGTGGAACAGTATCATAGACAAACATTCTATATGTTGCAGGCATAGGGTAACTTAAATTGCCACTCAAAAACTTGATACGTTGCACTTCAAGGCAGGGCTACCCAAAGTTGCCATTACAACTGGTTTTTGGTAAAATATATGGCACGGTGACTTTAATAACTCAACTTTTGTGTTTTTGCATAGATTTAAAAATATATTTTTAATGGATATATACAATATGACATGTGCTTGCAATTTGTTAAATTTTTCTTTGATAGTTTTTCAGCTGCACTAACCTTCGACGTGCTTTGATGAGGACTAATTTTAGATCATAATTTCAAAATGTATGCTCAGTTAGTATGATATTAAGGCAAATATTATTATAGTATCCATATCTTTGCTTATTAGGTCGTTAGTTTTATTTAAAAAAAACGCGTTCGCATATCTGTGCGTACTCACATACGCATGCATGCGTGTTAGTTTGTAAGACATCGATATGTATTATGATATCTATGAATTAGGGATATTACGGTAATAATTAGAATAAATTATCACTATCTATACAGCTTAAAACAAAGTCGCTTTCCGTTGTCTTTCGCAGTATATGATTAGATCTTTAAAACTGCGTAGCGATTTTTTAATAGAGAGATTCAAGAAAAAAGTCTATATGTAATAAATGACATACGAGTTTCTTCACCTGTGTGAAGTTACTTTGATCTAGATTAAAAAGTGCATTGTTTCGAACTCTTGTCAGTCAGTAGACAGTTCAAAAACATTAGTGTGCTTAGATTTTAAGTATTTTATTTTTAACGTGTTTGCAATTTTTTTACATTTTGTGCACAATTGTTATTGTATTGTATGAGTTTTACCACATCATGAGAAATATTGGATCAGTTTTGATCAAGCTTTAAATTTTAATTGGATTAAAAAATTTTAATCTATGTTAGCAGTTCGGGGATATCTTCGAATTGCAGATACGAATTGCTGTGTGTACTGTTAACGTAAATAGATTATTTTGTAAGAATGAATTATGTTGTGTACCAGATGGGGCTACAACACGCCCCCGGACAGCCCGGGGGGCCGCGTGCGGCCGCGGTACGGTCGGTACGAGGGCATCATACCCGACCTCGACATATACGCCATACCCTCACACGAAGGTAACTATAATATTGAGACGTGATGCCAAAACTTTGGAATCCTTTTATTTGCGAAAATTCTGCGGACGCAGGAGCACAAAATTTGGCGCACTTATAGTTTACGCGTAGGAGAAGTGCAGAACAGTAATGTTTTTCAATAATAATGCTTATAAGCACATTAAATCAATAAATAAAACATTACCCATGCTACCATGCATTTGCCACACACAAACAAATATATTAATGATAACGATAAAAGATCACAGATGGCCAACTAACTTTTTAGGAAACAAAGTTGTTGGTCTTAATAAATGAAGATGGCGTCCTTATTAATAAGATATTAAAAATTGGATATTAAAATATTAAAATTTCGACCAATGGGCGACCACTAGTAATTGTAAATGTGAAAATGTATATGTGTCTACCATCGCAACAAATTTATGGTATTGTATAATTTTATGAGATAGAAGACAAGATAGGTCTCTTATGGGTAAAAGGAAAGCATTAAATAAAGTAAGTAGACCTGGTGTACATGTAAATAGACTACTAAATATATATACTATGTAATAAACTGACACACATAACATAAAAAAATAAACAAGTGAACAAAACTAAACATAAACTTATATTAACGCTTAAGAGTCTAAGCTATGGCAAATATTCTCTTGTAGATGTTTTTATGAAAGAATCGAAAGTTTAGCAGCCTGAATTTCACAAGGTAAAAGAGTTCCATAACCTCCTCTGAGTAGAATAAACTATCTACGTCTGCCAGGCAGCTCTTAAAAGGCGATCACTGGTTAAAATATAAGTAATTACAAGAAAGCTAATGGTAGAGTGCTGTGCAGCAATGTGCCCGGGTAGGGATCCAACGCCTTAGCAATACCTGTTCGCCATAATGACTGTCATGTTACGGTTCGGTGGATACGGTAGCCGGTAGATTCTCACAATTGTCCCAACACCGCGGCCACGGAACAGCGACGCACCTACAACATCTGTGGTGTCTATAGGCTGCGGTTATCTTTTACCATCAGGATAGCTATTCAGTACCTTTTGCCATAAAAAATGAAGTAAGTGAAAGTACGTATAAAGAAGCATATTAGGCTAGTGTTATATAAAAATATCTATTTATAGGTTCTCAAAAGAAAGAAATATACTTCGTGGCGCTTATTGATGTCCTTACTCACTATGGTGTTAAGAAACAGGTAAGAATAACTATTATTTTTATGTTGAGGTTGTATTCTCAGATCAAATTCTTACATCGCCTCTGTGCTCTAGCGGTTCGGAGTCGCACTTAACTTCTTGAAGTTCCGGGTTCGATCCGGAGATCGACCCGGAGGTCGGGCAACAAAAAAACTAGAAAGTGTGTATTTTCAATTTTCTTATAAAATAAGGTTGCCCGGTGCCCGGTTATCGATAGGCTAGCCACCATCACATTGTGGGAAGTCCCATAATGTTATAGGTGGCTAGCCTTCGTGATAAGTGGATTGTCTTCGGCTAGTCGTGGCTGCCCTGGTTGTGTTTTTGTCTATCTCTTCGGGGATATGGACGTAAAGATAATTTTACTTTTTTTATGATTACAAGGCGGAAAGAGAGAAAAATAAAGAGAAGGAAGATAGAGAGGGAGGAAGATAGAGAGTGGAGAAGAGAGAGAATAAAGAGTCGAATATAATAACAATTGTTACTTTCAGGCGGCGAAAGCGGCGAAAACAGTGAAATATGGTAGTAATGTCGACGGAATATCCACATGCGATCCGGAACAGTACGGCAAGAGGTTTATAGAATTTGTTGCCAAGGCTATCGAGGGAAACTAAATTACATTTCGCTGTTAGGCTTTACAAGTGTTTTTTCAGCAGTTTTGAAGGAGCAATGTATACTATCCATCCTCGGATTCGTTGAAACTCCGTTGTATTAAAAAACTTAACTTTTGACGAAAATTTTAATTAATTTTAAATTTTAGCATCGATTTCGCTTTTTACAGTATCTACTGGGCTATCAATGAAAAAAAAATCATTTTTTATTTTAATTTATTTAACCCTTAATTAGGCGCATGGGGTCAGGCGCACTTGAAATCGAAAAAATATACGTTTACAGTGCTTAGAGCGCGCTCATGCTCTTTGTAGCTTCCTCACTCCCCACGGGGTATGCAAATTAGTGGCGGCCAGATCATCAACACCTGCGTACCTATTGCTGCTCTCTAGAGTGCTGACCCCATGCGACCAGTTACGTTACCTTTTTTTCAGAGGTAAGTTTTTACCCTTGTGTTTTCTTTTAGTTTCTATTAGTTTATTTTTGATTATTTTTCTTTGTATGTGTGTATTTTTATATTGTGTAACGTTTTTTTTTCATATCGTAGACATATCTGACATCAATGCATAATGTTATACACAAAACGAATATTGCTAAGACTATCACACATATAAGACGAATTGCTAGAAAAAATTAGCTGCAGCACTTGTAGAAGATTACTAAAAACGTCGCATACAACTTCCTGCTACACCAACGACACCATAGAAACGGCTCCGTGAAGTTTATGATGTGGACGAGACGGTCCAACATTCAAAAGCAGCTAAGCTCAGACGCTATTCATCATGTCCTAGAAACAATTACAAAAAAGTGCCAACAAAATGCTTCAAGTGTTGTAAATTTATGTGTCAGCAACACTTGATAGACTTCTGCGTTGGATGTAGAATAGAAGAATCCGCTGATGAGACTAATTAATTTATTTTTTTTAGTTGATCTCAGCTTTGTCAAAATTAATTGGTTTATAGAGAGGTTTCATTTTTTTATTTTTTTTTATTAAGTATAGTGTTTCAGCTTTGTTTTTGTTTTTTTAAATTTAATTTTATTAAAATACTTTATTAATTATTATAAAATTCATAAAGTTTTATTTCTTTTTGACACTCAATTACCAATGCTATTTTGGGGTCAGGCAAGACCCCATGCGCCTAATTGTGTGATTTTCTTAATGCGCCTAGTTAAGGGCTAGTAATGGTGCCAACCTATCTTTTCCTCTCAACTATAACACGTCAAGAGCAAAAGACGACGTTATGGCGGCAGGAATAGATATAGCTGTGGTACCAATCCGAGTCGCTGCGAAACTTTACCACCTAGTCAGATGACACGGTGTTAGCGACGGTAAGCCTATGCTCGCCTTTTACGAGCTGCCTGCCAAGAAGGCAGACGGTTTATTCTGCAAAGGATCCCGAACCAACACGGGTTAAAGTAAGTAGGCTGGTTAGGTGGAACATGTCTGTTATTGATAAACCGAATTGGTGCCACAGTTATTTTTTACATTATCTTGTTCCGCCTTAGAAATGAAGGCAGCCGGTTAATTTATTCAAGTAAGTAAATTTATTGCAGATTTGCCAATAATCCTTAATATATTACGTGCATGTTCTCTAACATAACATTCCCTTATATTAACCTAACTCTAAGTCTTCTAAGGGGTAGGTAGAAAGTATTAAACGCTAAATTTCATGATTTCATTTCACTTTTCATGCAAACACTCCGGTTTCGAAGACTCTTAACAATACCCTCGATTTTATTGTGGAATGCCTAGGTCTGCCCGGGTGCCTAGATCCATTCTCATGCGCGTTGTATGTTCTGTTAATCTTTTATCTGTCGACTTTGTCGTTTTTTTACCGACACTTTACTGTAATTATACTCTTTCTCGGATCTCGCTATTGCGAATTCGTTCACAATCAATAAAATAAATCACTACATAGTATAAAACAAAGTCGCTTTTTCTGTCTCTTTGTGTGCTGAAATCTTTAAAACTGCGCAACGGATTTTGATGCAGTTTTTTTAGATAGATAAAATAATTGAAGCGGAAGGTTTATATGTATATTTTATGCCCGTACGAAGCCAGTGCGGGTCGCAAGTAATTGTATAATGAAACATACATACATACATATCTTCACGCCAAGTCCCTTACGGGATAGGCAGAGAGTATCGAGTGCCAGACTTCACGATCCTGACAAACCTGTCTGGCTTCCTACACATTTACTACCATTTTCATACAAACACATAGGAGACTCTTGACATCACCCTCGGATAATATTCGAGTGATATGAACGTGAAATGTCAGCCTTGGTCTCCCCGGGTACCTACATCCATCCACATTCGCATTGTATATCTGCTTTGTCAATCTTTCATCTGTCATTATTTCCACATGACCGAACTAGAGGAGCATGCCTTTTCTAATGTTAACACTTTCTTTCGATCCCACTCTTTCTCGGATCTCACTGTTACGAATGCGGCCAGCGAGCGTTACGCCACAGATTTTCCGTAGCGCCCTCATTTCGACCGCATTTATCCTACTTTCATGTTTTTGATGATAAAGATTAATAACCTTTAAAATGATATTATTATACTGAACATTGCTCGTGGCTACGCTTACAAGTAAATTTATTTAGCTCCCTCGTAAGAAACTTCTTAAACATCAGGATAAAAAGTATCCTTTGTCACTTTCCAGCCTTTTAACTATCTCTAGACATACAAACATCTTTTTTTTATATTATGGGAAGGCAAACAAGCAGACGGATTTCCTGATGATAAGAAATTCACGCTGCCTAGAGACACCAAAGATGGTAATGGTGCGCTGCCAACCTGAGGTCAGGATGTTAGGCCTCAAGCAAAAGTAAGTTTACCGGCTA
>NJDD01007394.1:15346-25677 GCA_002245505.1 Calephelis nemesis
CCCAGCCCCGCCCCCGCACCATCCTCCTCCACCGATGACGCGGACGACACGGACATCGCGTCACCGTGCTGGGACAATCAACATCTCACTGCTAATATTGCGTATACGTATACGTACGTTTTTAAAAAATAAACATTTCTCAATGGACGAGAATTGCGTCTTGACGTAATCGATAAGAAAAGCACTAAAATTACAATGTCATTATCGTCAGCGTGGGATGCGTGCAAAGTGATTTTTTATCTTTCTCAATTTTTTTACTAATAGGTATATTACGTAGTAAAAAAATAATTTTAGCAAGTCTTACGGCCACACTCAGAAATGTTAATTAAGATTTAAGTCACAACTTTGTATGGTAAATGTCGATTTAATGACTGATTAAGAGATGATTGACATCTCTAAGTGCGGTGACACTCACGAGTACATTGTAATAAATAGACACTCAGAAAAAAAATCGACTAAGCGATATAACCTATATTTTTATTACAATAAGTCAAGAAATATTCAAAGAAATATTCGAAAATGAATAGTTCGTCCGTTGTTTCCCTGGTAATCGTACCACAAAGTATATTCAAACTTAAAGCAATAATGTTTTTCACATTTAAAATAAACCAAACGACTAGTAATAGTGCAAAATATATATTACTATATCTTTGTGTCTTCTCTCCGATGTAGAGATTTCAGCTAACAACGTACGCGCGTCGATAACTGCTTGAAATAGCCTCAAACTCTCCCCATCACTCGCCACAAAACATGCCGACGGCGAATTAGATAAATTTCCAAGCGTTGTACTAAAACAAATAAATAATCTTAAGCTACTCAAAATTTTAATAAGTATCTTTACAATGTTATATGTACTCGTATCACATAGTGGGACTTAGTATCTTCGACTAGTCGTGCGAGCCCTGGTTTGTGCTTCTGTCTATCTTTTCGGGATATGGGAGTGAAATCTACAATGTGATAAGTGGCAAGACGATTGCCAACCGAGTAATTATCCAATTCCAGACAACGTTGTATTAATTTGACAATTGAAAGTGTTGTATTTTACGATTTGAATAATTATAAACACTTTAATTAAGACAACATTTACTATTTACTTGTTTTAAAATGAGTTTTATTAATGTTTTATTGTATGTCTTGTCGGCAGTACTTCAAATAAATTAAAAAAAAGTTGTCGACTATCGTAAAGAAATGTATATGTATATAGATACATGATATAGGGTTTCCCTATGTAAAAAATGATGCCTATTATAGATAGGCATCATTTTTTACATAGGGAAACACTTAACGTTGTGTATTAATGTTATTATGTTAACTATATATCACACGTAATTATCCGCCCTAACTACTAAAACCTTATGGTCTTCTTCACTCTGCCTTACAAAGAGCGTTGTGAGATATTTATGAAGAAGGATTGAGCTACATACCTGGGTAATAGTGTAGGCAGCCATGCCACGTTACTGAAGGCGGAAAGATGGGGTGAGTTGACCCTCGCCAGTTCAGCGACACCACCCGATTTACCCAGCGGGCCCACACACTCCACCCTCCACATTATCAACTCTGAACAGAGCCCACCTCTTGTCATCTCTTCGTCTGTTTTTTGGTTACCCCTATCTGAATCTAAAACATGGTTTGGATTATAGTATAAGGCATTTGGGACAGTTACATATATACGAGTATACCCATACTTAACATTTTCTTTACTTCAGTTACTATGAGGATAGAGAGGGAGGGAAAGCATGTGCAGGTAGTTGTCACAATTGTACAAAAATTCCAAAATATTTCCTTTTCTTTAAGCAGAAGAAGATAAACATTTAAAGTATATTAAGGTCAATATATAAAATAATCAAAATTTATTTTTTTCGTAAGATAATGCATTGTACTAACAGTTAATTAGCAAAAAATGTAGATGCTAAATAATTTCAAAGCAGTAAGCCCAGAAAATATATTTATCACATCTTGATCAAGTTTAAGATCAAATAACAAGCACCAAATTCAAATAAAAAAGCAACCTTTCAAATAA
Organism: Calephelis nemesis; assembly: GCA_002245505.1. Taxonomy (NCBI): domain Eukaryota; kingdom Metazoa; phylum Arthropoda; class Insecta; order Lepidoptera; family Riodinidae; genus Calephelis; species Calephelis nemesis. The sequence goes on from NJDD01007394.1 coordinate 17,367, forward strand.
AAAAAATGATTCATCCCCTTGAAGTCGATTATTATAACGAATCTACTATCAGTGTTGAAGGCTGTTTCTATATAAAAATCTTACCTGATATATTATGATGGCTTGTAGTGAGTAGTAAAGGTAATACTGGATGGCACGTGATGTCATTCACTCTAAACCTATGTCCCGAAGCCCTAGATGCATGTCCTATTGATAATACCTGCAGAATGTTAAAAATGTATAATTATTACTTTGACACAAAAAACATATAATTAATTATTTATTTTCCATCCAATGAACGTCCCGTCTATTAGTAAGTCATTCACCCTCTACTTATTTAAAATGTATATACCAAGGATAACATATATTTGCACAATGTTGTACAGAGATGTAGATAATGCTACGACTATATAGCTATCACTAAGAGTCAATCAATGTCAAAAACAGTTCATTTCATTCAATCATTCGTTCCGAAACAATTTAAACAGTTTATAATAGTTGAAAACAGAGTGTTGGAAGACTAATAATTAATGTACATATTGCAAAACAATTCCAAACTATGAACCCGTTCACTAACTTTATATCCTATTACTCATTTACTGGTATTATATTTTGTTTGCTTTAAAACTTAGTTGTCATCAGCCTAGCAACGCCACCAACCAATTTTTGATTTTCTTTCATTTGATTGGAGCTATCAATGTTTTCTTAATGAGAATAATTGCAACTCGCCCGGATTGGTACAACCGCCTTCCCTATTCCTGCTGCCATAACGTCATGACGTGTTCTGGTTCGGATTGTAAAGTAGCCGGTAAACTTACTTTTGCTCGAGGCCTTACATCCCGACCTCAGGTTAGCAACGCACCATTATCACCTTTGTTGTCTTTAGGCGGCGTGAATTTCTTACCAACAGGAAATCCGTCTGCTTGTTTGCCTTCCTATTACATAAAAAAAATTCAGATCCAAACCGTTGGTACGAATAGTTTAAGTTCAATGTTTGACATATATGTTATATTTAAAACATAAAGAAGACATATTCACTGTACTTTAATAATAAACATATATGTACAAAAACTTTCAAAACTAATCAAATTAATCTCACTTGTGAAAATTTGGATTTATCATCAAACGTCAACTGCCACAGATTGAGCGTTCCGTTGGTGTGATTTGTAACCATCGATATAACCGGCGCCGACTCTAGAACGTCTCCATCTTGGTTGTCGCCCATATCATCTACCGCGACACTTGTTTTGCGCTTTAGATCTTTATCGTCTCTTGGACCTGAAAAATGCACTGTGGTGAAAATTGTATTGAACAAAATTATCAAAACTAAACTGGCCTTGCGCTCTCAAATACCATTCGTTTATACGACACATAGATTTTGCAAAGGCGCCTAAGAACAGAGCGTCATTGACGTAGAAAATTCTGAACAAATTATGTATTAGGGGAAACTACAGCACTGATGAAATTGTATATTTTTGTGTTAAAAACGTACAGTTGAATAAAAATTTAAGCTTTCGAGAAATCTTAAGAGATTTTCCATGCAAGGATTCGCTTAAACACTAAAAGTAATGACTCATATTACCATTTTCCTGTGACTCAGCATTCTCGTCGTTTTGTGGCCACTCGTTTTCATCTTTTTCCTCTTGTACACTGGCCAAAGGCGTCGTAACAGTTTCGCCTTGTTGAATTTGTCCTAAAAATGTAACAAAGTCTCAACTTTTGTAACAATTTTGAATCTTAATCAGTCTTAAAAAAAAACGCAATGCGTGTGTGCATGTGTGTGTGCGTGAGTTACCAGGGGCCTGTGGTTTGGTCCGGCGGCGCACGGCGAGCGGCTGCGCGGCGGCGTGGTAGAGGGCGGCGGGGGTGCCCATGGTGGTGGCGTCCCCCAGCGGGAAGGCGGAGGGGATGCGCGCCGAGAACGACACCGCCGCCTGCCGCAGCGCGCCCGCGCCCACCTCGTCCAGCCACTCGCACACCCTGCACCACCAAATACCATCTCACTATTTTTCTTCTTCTATCAACTACGTATGTACATACAAAATTTTATACGTGTTTTTATTTTAAACAATTACAAGTTGAAGATTGTCAAAATAATAACCCACCATTTTAAGTCATAATTAGTTAGTTTATGAATTGTAAACGCCCAAATAAGATTAAATTTTTGAAAGATAATTAACTTTATTAAGCTAAATTTCATTAAACTAAAAAAACACGTCGGTTTGTGTATCACTTTAGTTGCTTTTTTTTGTTTTAAACTTACGTGTACCTTTGTGACCTACTAAATTGAGTATGCTCTTTTTAATGTTGTATAAGACGCAATTCGACGCAAAACGCTACTGCAGACAATTACTTCTGCAAAAGTGAAGTGCGAAGCAAAAATCGGTATTAGCCCCGTACGATTAACCGTTTTATCAAGTTGCGAAATTATAAAAATGATTATTTATAACATAAGTTTTAATTATACTTACCATATAAGAAAACTTCCATCCACCGGATGTATTGAGAATAGAAGATCCGGACTCTGATGCCAATCCCGTAACAGTGATTCTATTTTAGCGTCTAATGAGTCGGGTAGATGCGTGCACGTCACGTCGGTCGCTATCGAGTTGATGGACGTAGTGTTTGATAGGCTCGGATGGCTGTGGTTGACACTACCTGGTTACAGAATTAATTACTCAAACCTCATCTCTGTCATCAGCTGAGTACTGGGTTAGTACACTAATAACCACACTCAGAGACGCCAATTATTTTTTAATTAATCATAAATATATAGATAGTATATCGGTTCCGGGCACATTGCACTGCAAAACATACTCAGGCTGGCCAAGCCAAAAGCCAAAAGGGGAGAGTAAAAAGAAGAGTGGCAACACTACTTTAAAATCATCAAGTACGAAAGGTGGAGCCGTCACATTTAGCGTTAACATGTGAATAGCCCTCTCTCTATTCACAATATTACGACATTTTTACTCTCATCTTCGGGGACTGTAGACCGCTTCGGAGACTGCGCACGGGGTACCGCACTGACATCCACCGCAACGCGGCACGGCATAGTGTGCGTTACTATACTATATATTTCATACAAAATGTATGAAAGCTATCTAGGCGGATTATTGCGCTGCGATGCGCGTAGCCCAAGTGTCACTATAAGTCGACATTTTCTATACAAAATTGTGATTTACTGACGTCAAATGACGGCTCTGAGTGCGGCCGTAATTTATATTTTGTACTAAAATAAAATCAATTACTATATGGGTACACTGAGATGTTCAATTTTATTTTTAATAACGCCAATATTGTATGAAGCATCACGAAATAAAATAGCGAAGTCGACCAATACGGGTACAATAAAAAGAACCATTATCGCCATAGTTCGCTAGGTTTGTAGTGCCTGGTTATATGCTGTGTTTAAACGACTTTATAGAAATAAGGTTTTATGTTCAACTACTGTATTTTTTGGTGGAATCCAATCAACATCGAATACCATTTTTGTGTAATTAGATGAAGTAATGGCGAAGGCGAAGTCGGAATTTTACAGTTATACAGAGCTTAATTTACTACAATTACTGTGCTGATGTATGAAATTTTACACACACAAAAAAAATTGTTTAGATTTGAAATGGAGTGATCAGGAAAAAAACATTCTGTAGATGATCAAATCATCCACAGGCCTCATGTTGATTCATCCAACATGAATGAAAAAGAAAAAAAAAACCAGGAAGTGGAAATGCGATTTATTGCATGTATGTACGCGCCTTTAGTCTTTCAACACAGACGCATCTAAACTTACCCGGCTGTTCATCACTATTACTGTTATCCTCAGACTGAACTTTGGTTAAATGATGGCTCGGACGTCTAGGTCCTACAGCAGCATGAAATAAGCAGCATTATGAAGCAAAATTTATCCTAGCAATTTCAGCGTCCAAAATATTATTAAAAATTAAATAGCACTACGAATGATGAAAATACTTTAATAACTGCTGGATTACTTCACATCAAGCGAAAAACGCTGTAGCACATTATAGAAAACATTTTTTTATCAACCTTATCCTGCAAACATTAGCGCTGAAATTTGTAAGCCTACTTTTTTTTATTATAAGATATGTATACGTTGAAGATGTCCAAATTAAAACAATATTTGTTGACGCCTGACGAAAAAAGGTACAGAGAAAAGAGTACAAAAGCTTCAAGAGAGAGTTATCTCCAAAGAGGTTGGCAGTGGTACAATCACTCACGGCTAGCCAAAGACACTTAGTAACACAATGTGATAGGTAGTAAGCCTATCACCAACCGGGCACATATCATATCTCGAGCAACTTTATTTTTATTAGAAAATGGAAAATGCACACTTCCTATTTTTTTTGTTGCCCGACCCGGGGATCGAATCCGGGTCCTCAAGAAGTCAATTCCGATGCCAAACTGATAGATCACATAATATACTTATGCGATGGTTTCGATTAAGAACGAATAATACAATTTTACAATGACGCGCGGGCGATTACATTCATCCATTAATCACGTGTCCTGGAAACTCGATAGTAAGTAAAATAGTAAGATAAAAAACCAAGAACTTTTACGAAAGTGATCAGAGAGTGTTGTGAGATAATATCACGTGTATATATTTTATCACTGAAGGGAGCGATTTCCAAGACGCAAATATAGTGGAGTGGAAATTAGTGTTGAAGAAAACCATGTTAATCTATGGTCCGAATGTTCTACTACAAAACAACATATCACCCGGGGGTTTTGGCGCCATCGAGGGAAAAGATGGTCGAAGTTTTTTCATAATTATTGAATTGCGTGTTAATATTGAGTGAAATTAGTCAATTTTGGTGGCATTTTGTACAATTTTGTTCAGTTAAAGAGCACAAATGAAATAATTACTAAAAAATTGGCGTATCGTGTATTTCCTCGATGCCGCCAAATCTCATAACAGAGCTTGTGTAATGAGCCACCGCTTTACCCAAGAGCCTGACATGACTTCCTGACGACTTATGACTGATGACTAATTATAACTAATTGAAATTGATATAAAATTCGATGCAAATTTCTACTTGACTAATGGCTAAATACTAACGCGAAGGCCAAAACCTCAAGAAAGAAGAAAGAACATATCACCCACATGATTACATCTTTCCTTTGTTACTTTTAAGGCAGTCAAAATCAATCAAAAAACCCGTAATTATCAATAGGGACGTGTAACTAAAAACTATCTATATAAGGACTAAAAACATCGTGATTATTAGACGGCCCCTTATTATACCTATATGAAGAAACCAACACTTGTATTTCTTACGTCTTTCAGTATAGTTTTTATCACTAATGTGTGTGGGTAAGGTAGATATTCAGTTACATTGAGCATTTTTACTTTAAATTGAATAGATATCACATAAACCTCAGCAAATAATGTTATTATTCGCGCACAACTTTCTACTGTATTTGATGTAAGATGGTTCAAACTCTACAAATATGGATTAAAAAATTCAGAAAAAAAAGTTTAAATAAAACAACATACTTTCATTCTCCCCGTCTGGATGTGCTGTATTTTCAGAATTAGAACCACCTTCTTCATTCTCTTCTTTATCTAAAATCTGGAAAATGGAAATCACCATTATTAAAACGTGATTCAGATAGAGACGTTTAATCTGGGACGCTATTCAACTACTGATATCTATGTTTTGGCTTTGTTATTATAAATTAGTTATGAAATTACACCTCCTAAATCTTGACTAAAACCTGTATGAGTGTTATTTTAGTAAGAATTTGAATCTATTTCTATGTTTTTTTACCATGCACAAAACACAAGTCCAACGAAAAAGCTAAATAAAAAGAGAGTTGTATGTGAAGTTTAAAAAAAAATTAATGAATTTGTGGCGTAATCGAGGATAATATTTTTTTACATGATACCTAAATGCGGTGAATGTAATAAACCCATAACAATAATAGTTGCCATGTGGTAACTATTATTCCACATGATATTAGTTCCACTAAATACGACATACGTAGAGTAGAATTATAGAAAATGCGCTTAACTACAATATTTGTCCCTATCAGTAAGCAAAAGCTCTTTTGAAAAAGGTAAGAACGAGTTAAAAAACTGATATATAAATTTAAGCAACATGATCTAGCAAGCACGCCAGACGCACGAACGCTCGCACGTACGCTTGCATCCTCATTGCTCACACGAACGCACACTCCTATTTTTCAAGTCAAAAGTTAGCGAATAAGCATCCGGTTCTTCTAAGCCCTGATGTTAAGAGATAACCATTTTTTTCGGGGGTTAAAAATAGTAATAAAGAATAATTTTAAGCTGTTTTTCGTTCAGCGGTTAGTAGCATACTTTTTTAGTGAGGTCGTGTAGGATAGCTTCAGCTTGGCTGGTGAAGTGCATCTCCTTGTTGTGCAGCCAGTGTAAGATGAACCGGCCGCCGGCCGCCAGCGACGGCACGAGCGGGATGTCGGTCTCGGCGTTGATGGACGCCGCCAGGTGGAAGTGCAGACCTGCCAGTACAAACTCATGTATACAACATGCTATATGAAACAACAGCTTCAAACTATACTAGCGGCAAGCTATGATGGCTGATTTGACACGTTACAATATTATTGCAAATGTCAAATACTAATGGAAAATAATATAACCAAATGCGAGTCGAATTTATCAGTTTTTGTACATTTATAACTAAATATGGCAAGTAACAGCTCAAAAACTTTCAATAAAACTAAAAAACAGGTATTTAGGTACAATTATTGTCAATCCGACCATCATAATTTCGCTAGTATGAGTAGCACATACGAAACTTCTTGTATGTCTGGCCCTTACATTAGCAAAAATTTCGTACAGTTTATAATTTTCGGGTTAAGTAAATAGAAAAAATAAAATCTCGTATAAAAATGGAAACTGTAACTGATTGGGTGAAAAATCGCTATTACATAATTGCTTTAAATTTACGTCTCGGGCGTAATTTAAAATAAGTGGAAACGGAAGACAGATCAATGAAACTTTGTCAGTGATAATCTGAGATATTTAGCATTAATAATTCAATATCCGATAACAGTTGTGTTGATTTAATTCTGCTGATATTATTAACTACTTCCACGCTCCTTTTAGCATATGCTCTTCTTTTTATAGAAGAGGTGGGTCACCTGATGGAAAGTGGAAGGTTCCTAAGTCATAATCGTTTGGGAATATCGCCCTTGGTAACTGATTCCTCAAAGGCTCTAAAAACATTTGCGCCTTTATTTCTTAGAAATTAGTAATTTGAATTGAAAAAATACCTCCAGTGTAAGAAGTAGCGTGATAAGGACTGTGAAAATCGTGTGCGCTGTAAGTGGACGGAAGTGTAGGAATGGGTGCTCCTGGTTGTTTTGACGACTGCGCCGTCCGCCGGATGTGGAAACACGTTCTGAAATTACAGGCATTTTGTAAATATTTTTTAAATGACGGGGCTTACGCTAACAGGAACCGGTCGAAATTGTTAAGAAAAATCATTACGAAGTCTTCGATATCTTTTTTTAATGATATTTGAAGGCAAACAAGGAGACGGATTCCCTGATGGTAACAAGTTAACGACGCCTAGAGACCCCAAAGATGGTAATGGTGCGTTGCCAACCTGAGGCCGAGATGTTATGCCTCTAGCAAAAGTAACTTTACCGGCTACCTAACCCACCAAACAGGAACACGTCATGACGTTATGGCGGCAGTAATAGTTAAGGCGGTGGTACAAATCCGGGTGAGTCGCTGCGAAACTCTACCACCTTGTCAGATGTCACGGTGTTAGTGATGGTAAGCCTATGCTCGCCTTTTACGAGTTGACTGGCAGGAAGGCAGATGGTCTATTCTACAGAGGAGCCCGGACCAACACGGGGAAATCCGGTATAGTCTAAACGATATTACATCACTTGCTTGTACTCAAAATGATGATGATGATACTTTTCTAAACTACTTCCTAATAATATAATATAATAATATGAAACTTAGTGACGCTAATTATTGATTAATTATAATATAATGACATTTCATTGATTGATTTATTAAACAAGCTCGATGAGCAGTGTGATTAATTAATTTGACTTAATTATGATTATAAGATCTTGATAATGATTACAAGAACGACGATGTTAAATATGCTCAATGATCAGAATATTTTAAACCTAATTGCTTGTAATGTAGTTGTTTTAATGATCATGATATTCTGCTTGTAGTCCATATCTCTGCACAATTACTTATTTGTTTTTAATATGTTAAAAATATCTTAATAACTTTGCTTCAGAACGAGTTAGGCTAACACAAATATTTTCTAAATACTACACAATAATCAACACTTGTATACCA
>NJDD01007395.1:12058-23599 GCA_002245505.1 Calephelis nemesis
GTGCAAGCTACCGGAATACATTGCTATTCTTCGGAATGGGACATGACAGAGTCACTGTAGCAATAAAAAAAGAAGAGGTATGTTTGTATGTTATATTGTTTTTGTTGGTAATGATATATTTAGCCCATGATCGCCTCTTACAAACTGTCCGTTGGAGAGGTAGATGGTTCTACTCAGGAAAAAGGTGTATCAATACATTTACATCTTAATTCAATGACTGTAGAAATCTTTCCTGTAAAGGATGTCTTACCGGTATCACGAAAATGGAGTTTAACTGGTTAATTAGACCTTTATTACACAACCTCTTTTTTCAATACACCTATGTCGTCTAGCAGTTCACGTGTTGGACTTAACTACATGAGGTCCCGGGTTCAAACCTCGGGACGGGCAACAAAGAGCAAATTTGGTTTTTCCTATTTTCTAATAAAAAAAAATGTTCGGGATTGGATATGTGCCTGGTAGGCGATAGGTTTGTCACCTTTTACATTGCAGGACTTAGTGTCTTCGGCTAGTCGCGGGTGCCTTGGTTGTGCCTCTGCCTACCTCTTCGGGGATATGGATAAACCACATGGCTCTTCTGAAGATAAGAGATAAACGTGGTCTATAGACGCCATAGATGTTACAGGTGCGTCGCTGCCCTGTAGCCGGGATATTAGTCCTATTGCGTAAGTCTACCCGCCACCCAACTCTCTGGACTGGAACATGACAGAGTCATGGTGGCCGCAAGGAAAGGGAAGGCGGTGGATCTCCAACCAGACAAGTTGCTGCACAGCATTCTATCACCAGTGGTTTTGTTGGTGATGACCTATATTTTAACCAGTACTCGCCTCTTAGGAACTGCTTGGCAGAGAGACAGTTGGTCTATTGGCTATTCTACTCAGCTGACTCAGACCAACACGGGGAGATATGAACATTGGTTGAGTTTGTTCATGATAGACTAATTTACTAAGTTGTACTCTATACCTTCTTAGGTCCACCACATGCATGCAGAATCCCGTTGCGGAATAGTTTTTCGAAAATACGAAACAAAGTTTCAAACGTATTATTAGACCCGCCACGTACACGCGGAATAATCCCCAACGGAAAAATCAAAACGAAATTTCGTATGTGACCAAACGACACAAATCTTTGCACCTTTTACATACAAACAGTAAATTTCTGTGCCATGTTTGTGTAGAATTTCAAAACAAGATTCCGCATATTTCAATTATTAGATATTATTATCAGACATATTTCAACAGTTACAGTAATCTTAAATAATTTAAGAGCAAAGTCAGAATACTGTTCACATAATTTTACGAAAAGTATACATTAATTAGTAGAAGTGAGTAATCATACATCTCAACTGAAAACTATAACATTTTGTGTTCGGAAACGGCGCGCCGGCCATGCCAGTAGTTGCTCTCCTGCAGACGGGGAAGTAATTAAACTTTCGACTCAACTATTACCTTTCTAATCTACACTCTATGGAATCACAAACTTTACCTTGTCTTAAGATCCAAAAGTTTCCGCTCTAAAGTTAATCTTTAGTTAGATCCTTCAATCCTTGTAAAATCTTGCAAACTTGTTTTGTTAGGGCATTTGTTTGAAAGAAATTAATAGATTTAAATGTTTGTTCATACCCGTAGTTAATTTCGTTTTAAATTAATTACATTATAAATAAGTTAAGGTTACGTTGCAGATTCTAAATGAGAATTAAAGTATTGTATAGTTACCACTCTCCTAATAACTAACACCGTTTCAACACTCGTAATTTGGATTTTTACATTGTACAAAATGGTTATATCCAAAACAAAGTTTCGTCTAACAAATAAGCATAGTTACTAAAGCTATCAAAAGACACAAAACCCCTGAATGACTACAAAGTAACCATGTTAGCCCTTTCATTAAGGTTTGAATCTGTCAAAAGTATTTCGTAAACAAATAGCCCAAAACCCAAATAATCCAAATACAGGTTAGTCAGAGCTGCAGCGCCGCGCTGGTCACCTCAGCACTCGATCTCCAACAAACAGGAAGTAATTAAACTTGCTACTCAACAACTATCTATCTACACTATGGAGCCACGAACTTTATCTTGTCTTTAGATCCAAAACTTTTCATTACAAAGTTAAACTTTCCTTGGGCCCTGCAATATCTTAAAACTCTCTGGAAAAACTAAATCTTTTGTTTTGTTTTTAAAATTAAAAGCCAAAACCATTCAATTTGGTTAGTTAATAAGGTTCCCAAAATACATTACATAAATTTATACAAAATCTAAATTTGACAAACTACAAACCTCTTGCCTTGTTAATTCCTTTCATGAACTAACTTTTACGCTTTCATTTTCTGTGAATAATTACGAAAAAATCGAAATATATTGTATAAAATGCAAATGTTAACCCTAACTTCCCGTTTGGGGTGATACCCCTTGATCTCTTGGCGTGTGTAAGAGAATTTGAAGGAGGTGGGCGGAAGTAGGTGGCTGTGGGTGGCGAAAATCTGAAATAATATATATCTGTCCTTAACTAATAATGTAAACACCATAATTATTCTCAAAGTTCTCAAGTTTCTGGAATTTCTAAAAATTTTATGGAAAGAAACTTTTAAAATGTGTGCAACTGTTATAAGTGATCCTAAATGGTCACAAAAGTTCGAAAATGTCTGTAACTGCTAAATTCGATCCAAAATTATCAAAAAGTTCCGAAAATTTTTGAAATAATCTAGAAAGTTCCAAAATTGATCCGAAATAGTCTAAAAAGTTGAAAAAAAACTGGATTAATCAAGAAATATTTGAAATATCTCACTACTACGTAATAGATAGAACGTTTTAATATTTTCAGGAATGATCTACAAATTTATGTACCTCTTAATATCGTTCAGAGATGTTTTAAAACTTTTTAGAAAATTAATTTTAGAATTAGTTTGTTTTGAAATAAAAAATATATTTACCTATCGTATGGCTTAAAAATATAATTTAGGAATAAGTGTATTAAAAATCGTGACTTGATATGATACTCCTTCGCTATAACTTATGTATACATAACTTAAGTGGTTAAGACTTACTCATTTGGATTTTCAAAATCTTTTAAAACGTTTCAGAGTTTAGCGGTGATTTTGTAAAACATTTCAGAACAATCGTCTATCATTACATCATGGTCTTTTTTTATCAGGAATAATGTTAAATTTTCTAGATTTTTTATTCCAGAACGATTAATAGAGCTAACTTTTGTTTAAATGTTTCCAACTTCCAATAAGACGTAAGTTGGATGTAGTAGTTTTAAAAAATAATTTGTTATTATTATAATATTAAAAAATAATTTATGACGATGGTATAAATCCTCGTACTTTAAATTTTTAATTTCTTGTTATTTATTTTTTATTGTACTGTTTGAATTAGTGAAACAAATTATAAAAGAAATTACAAACGGCTGACTCCTGTTTCTTTTTTCTTTCTTTAGGTTTTGGCATTGACGTTACTATTTTGTCATAAGTCAAGTAGTAATTTGCATCAAATTTACTAAATTCGGGATCCAATTATAATTAGTCACAAGTCATAAGTCGTCAATAAGTCATGTCAGGGTCTTGATTCTTGGGTAAAGCGGTGGCCTCATTACACAAGCTCATGTAGTGAAATTTGGTGGCAACGAGGAAATACACGATACGCTAATTTCTTAGTAATTATTTTATTTATGCACTTTCACGGAACAAAATTGTACAAAATGCCACCAAAATTTACTAATTTCACTCAATGTAAACATGAAATTCAGTAATTATGAAAAAAATTCGACCATCTCTTCTCTCGATGGCGCCAAAACTCAAATGGCTGACTAAAAGCTGAAAACAATTTTTCCTGTAAAACAGATAATGTAAAATATATATTAATCTACTTCGAACAAATATTCGTTTTATTATAAAACATGTAGAATTAAACCTTTCACATGAAACCATAGAGCGTGGCCAGTATTCGGGAGCGCCATGTCGGCCGCGTCAGCAGTCGCTCTCCTGCAAACGGGAAGTAATTAAACTTGCTACTCAACTATTATCTGTAGACTCTATAGAGTCACGAACTTTGTCTCATCTCAAGATCTAGAAATTTCTTCTAAGTTAATCTTCACTTGGATACAACAATCTTTGTAAAAACTTTTGAAATGTGGTAGCTATGTTTCTTAGTATTATTTTGTCCCAGGCACTTGAAAAAGTATACATAATGCGATGGAAATTTAAATTGTCTAGTCCTTTTATTTGTCACTAGCAACCTCTACAAACTTTGCTTTGCCTACTCTCAAGGGAGAATTGGCGTTAAGATATTTGTTAGCACATGATACGCATAATTGTGTCTCCTTTCTTGCAGTTTTAATAGGGCTTTTTGATGTTGTTTCTGAAATCTGGGATACCTCATACGAGTTACATAAAGGTACATCATTTCTTGGTATAGTAAATTCATCGGCTTTTGTGTCCTACAGTTTACACGACTTACTCTGTACTACTGGATCAGCAACGACTGCCAGGTTAATTGAGGCTGAAATAAACATTGCTAATGGTGGTTTTTCCTAAACATGATATATGCCATTTTTTTATATATGTCCCAACATTTACTATGTAAAGGCTAAATACGCTACATCAATATTTCTTTTGAAGTTACTGGAAAAAATCAAATATATCTTCAATTTAATCTGTGCTCTATAATATTCTATGTTCGTCTTTAATTCGTCTTTCATATTATAAAAAGAAATGTACAAATCACATTCGTATTAAAATATTTTTTCATGCGAATAAACTTACTAATACTTTAGACCCTTTGGATGTTTTCGTATACATCAAACGTATGCAGAAATAAATTTTATTTTTGTCAGACGAGTTGTTATGTAAATAGCATCTGCGTTATAAATGCTTCGTTTTGTTATTAATGTTTTGTTTCTTACTGCACCTTTGTGCACTGCAAATTTATTCAAGATGATTTTTCAAAACAAATGTCAACTTATGAACATTAGCCAAACACTAAAATAGTAGCTAGTATTAGTTTATAGCCCGGGTTTATTTTTAAAGTACCTTTTGCAATACGTAGATATTACGTTTCTATCATTAATTCCAAAAACTCACTTAACATGTGTACGAAGTCGCGTGCAACAGCTAGTGTACAAATGAGTGAACGTCATTGTGTTCGGATGAGGTTGCGGTTGTATGTTTGTATGTTTGTTCGACAATATCTTTAGGTTCCCTCAATTAGGGGTCAGACAGGAAGGCAGAGGGTCTGTCGTACACAATTTGGATTCAGAATAAGGATTCGGACACAACCGGGGGAAATATTTTCTCAAACACGACTTACCTGAAAGGAGCGTCCTTATACCAAAATGCATATGTGAGACCTAATATTACAGATGTTTACGAACGACGGTGATTGGTTGTCACCAGTGTCCATTAGTTAGTTTGTTTTATGTGTAAAAAATGTTCAGTTTGCCTTATACATATTGCTCTTAAAGTATTACTAGTTTGCTAGGCACCAGAATAAAAAAAGATGCGTACCGTCAGTACTATGCATAAACTTCACATAACATTATTGAAACGTCTCGTATAAATAAAACCATCTATCCACTACCAAGCAATAGGGTAAGCGAAAACTTATGTAAATATCTTGCTGTCACGGAGTACAAAGAATCTATCGCCCGACCGTTCCCTAGTGTATTTATTTCATTGCTAGAATCTAGAATATCGTTTATCCCTGTACTTAACTACAATGTACAGTATTTTTTATTTTTGTTTTAGCATTTCTCTGCTTGAGCTAAATTCCCAAAAATATGTAATTTAATTAAAAAAAGTACCTTCACGCCCATATATTCCCGAAGAGGTAGGAGGGGGCACAACCAGGACAGCCACGACTAGCCGAAGACACTAAGTCTCAAAATGTTATAGGTGGCAAGCCTATCGGCAATCGGGCACATATCCAATCCCGAGCAACATATTTTTTTATTAGGAAATTGGAAAACCCAAGTTTTCTTTTGTTGCCCGACCCAAGATTCGAACCCGGTACCTCATGTAGTCAAGTCCAACACTTGAACCGCTAGACAACAGAGGCCATTACTCGTAATAAGTAAATAAATTTACCTATAAAAGTAATTAAGTTCATGAACTCCGTGTAAATTAATTAATTCACATTGTAATTTTTAGTTCCGTTTCAGGGGCCCTACCATGAACGCTTAAAGCAGTATTATTTCCATCTTGCTAAATGTCTGCCTTTATAAGCAACTTTATGTAATACGTCATAAGGTTGTCTTTATCGACTGACAATTAGTATTGTTGAAATAGTACTGTTTTAAGAGCTTATGGTAACCCCCCAGGTTTCCGTAGAAAAAGGCTAAAAAACGGAACCCTAATTGATTTTGTCATGTCTGTCAGTCTGTTTGTCCGTATGTCACACCCATTTATTATTTACTACATGGATATTGATATTTATTTGATACCAAAAAAAATATTTATTGTTACATGAGTTTATTACTGCATTAGATATTTACATATACAAACAGTATTAACTTTTGAATTTCATTAGGTTATTTAATTTCTCACTTCTTCTGTGCTATGGAAAATGTTCATTTTTAAAAACTGATCAAATATCTGTGTTTGCCAACGCTGAGTCTGTCATTTTTTCATGTTACCAATTTTATATCATTAATTTGCATATTTATATGGCCGATGTATTTTTATGGCCGTATCTGTGTTTCGCCTTTATAAACGGCGACATTTAAATTTGCGTCCTTGTCACAAAAGAAAACGTGTCGTATCTTGATACTCCATGACAAGCAGATTAACTGTTTTGCTCTCTTGTTTTGATCATCATCACATCTAGGGTGACATCTTAGCTCAAAACACTTTAATAAGTGTAGTTTTTATAAGATATCAAATATAGTAAGTCTTAATTTCGTAGTCGCTCTTATTGACACTACCCACCAGCGTTACCAACTCTACCAACTTTTAGGTAGATCTACCTACTTTCAACTCTTTTTACAAATCTACTACCTTGGATGAAAAATCTACTAACTTTTTTAATTTATCGAAAATTTTATTTTTGCTAACTCTCAAATATTTCCTCTGCTAAGAGAATTTGTAAGACAACTACTTGTGCTTCCACACAGTAGTGCTAAAGTTGAGAGACTCTTTTCAGCTGTTAATCTATTGAAAACTTCTAGTCCGAACAACCTGTACCTACTGAAGCGCATTTCAAATTATTTAATCAAACTATGTACTCTTTTAAAGGTTAAAATTGTAAAACATGTTGTTTAGTTGACTTGCCAAAAATATTTAAATAAATAGATCATAAAATAATTCACCAATCTAATTACGATGTCCAGTCTATGATTTAATTTTGTTTTTATTCTAAATATTAACAATTTAGGCTTTTCTTATTGTTTTGTCAAAAATAGTCAGAAAAATAATTTATTTTTACTAAAATAATATGTTATAGATATTATACGACGGTGCAGATTCCTTCTAAATCTTGAAAAAAAAAGTTGGTAGATCTATCTACTTTTCGAATTGAGTTTGGTCGGAAACTACCAACTTTTAGAGTCGTACGGAAGGATTTATAAAAATTCAAGTTGGTAACACTGCTACCTACATAATTACATTACCGAGTATTTTATTTGTAAGTAAGGTAACGTAATGTTCTGGTTTCAAGGAACCTGTAGCATGTAAACTTATGTGTAGGTTGGAATAAAAACTATTTCAGTAGACTGTATATTATAATTTTATTGGTCGCTTGGTGTTAGATGGTAATGTTCACTGGTGAACAAATCGTTGCGCGGTAGCCGTTGTAGTCGTGTTCCTTTTAATTATATGATGTCGCTTCTGTGTTGTTCAAGCTATTGACGGAGACTCGTTTCTCGGATCCGGCGCAGGCGCCCTCTACAGACACATTTAGAAGGCCCACCGTTGTTAGACGTATAATGACCCAACAACTTATTTATGCAAGAAGCCTAAAATATGAGCTAAAACTTCTAAGTTAAAAAAAAATCAACATTGCTAACACATTACTTATCTTTTGAATTATGTACATTGTAGAGTATTTTCTATAGTCAAGAAATTCTAATATGCTTGTAAGCAGACATAATTTATAAAAATCCTTTTTCGGTCAATGCATACGTTTTTACAATAAGCTACCCATTGATATTAGAGATCTACCTTTCAATATGTTTATACAATGTATAAAAGTAAAATTGTGTCAGAAAGGCTATTATACCTACACCTATGCGGTCTCAGGGTATTTGGAAGATGAACATGCTTGGAGATAGAGATTTCTATCTCCCAATGCAATTGGTAATGTAATTTGTTTTACCTTTTATTTAAGTTAAAATCAGATGGTAATTTGTAATTTTAATCTAGATTATATTGTAAATATTATTATTGAAAAAGACAAGCCCGCTGAGTCTCGTTTGCCGGATCTTCTCAGTGTGAGGCCGGGATTCCGATCCGGTGGTAGTTTAAAAAAATGTCGACTCGCACAAATACCACTTGTCTGATTCTAATTGTTCTGATTCTGATTTTTATTTGTTTAAGAGTAAAAGTAATCTCTTCACGCCCATATTGAGGCAAGGCACAATGAGGGCACCCACAACTAGCCAAATATACTCAGTCCCACAGTGTTGTAGGTTGTAGGTTGCAATACTATCGCCGACCGGGCACATATCCAATCCCGGGTAACGATATTTTTATTAGAAATACATACATAATTTATAATTACTTGGTTACCCGACCCGGGGTTCTAGCCCGGGAACTCAAGACCGATATAGAGTATAGATAGTAGTTGTTTGGTTTAGGATTTCAGCATTTGAAGAGTAGAAATCTCACTTAATATCTAAGCTTTAGTAAATTATTGTTGTGTGTTTCTAAATCGGTCAAGTAGATGCAAAAATGTGTTTGACTAAAGGAAAATGTAACAAAGCGAAACAAGTGGAAGGCTAGTGCTTAATGTACCTCACTGTAGCACCACATCTACAACAATGTTGTAGCTCTAAGTTCCAGTAACTTGTAGTACAAGCGATTAGTTGCACGCAGGTTGGCCACAGCCTCCCGTCAGCAGATAGAACAAGGGGAATTCGAGAGAACTCACCGCAACCGTGACCTCGTCTCATACAAAACCACATGACTTTAGCACTCGTGTATCGTACATAATACTTATTATTTCTCCATAGCCTATGAAAGTAAATGGGTAAATGATAGTGTTTGGTAGATAGGGTAAAACTCCATCGTTATAATTTTTGCTTAAATTAATAAGTGCTAGCCCAGATGTAAATATATTTTAACGAATTTATATGTAACAATATATATTTTATAGATATAACAGAAATAAAAACTACTATATATTCAATTAAGTTAGATATTTGCACACCACAATGTGGTAGAATATGTTGGTACGAATAAGTATTCTGTAACAACTTTTAAGCACAAATATTCAGCAAATAAATAAATTTCATTTCATTTCAAAGAAATTTCCTAAAGGTAAGAGACACACATCACTTGTAGACACCTACAATGTGTTGTTAATCTGAGGTTTGGATGACAAGCTTTTTGCATAAGTAAGTTAAGTCCTGTCTTCCCGAAACACTTATGGACAATCACAGAACTAGCTGACATGCTACATAAACAACAGTCAAGAAAGCGTTAGTACCAATCCGGTTAAGCAGTCGCATATCTTTATCTGGTAGTTGACATGGTCTCGGTGTTTGTAGCAAACTTGATTTGTACAAGCAAGATAATTTTTATTAGGTAGTTGGCCTTTAATCTCCAAGGGCGCTCAGGACTTCGAGGAATTGATAATAGTTATAATTTTGAAAAGCGACAATAGAATTGTAGCTAAGCATTTAAGATAATTTATATTTTAAAAGCTCAAACAGGCGTCAGCCTCTTTTTTAATAAACTTCAAAATGGAAGAGGTGATCAATTCGTGCTGTTTCGTTTTTTCGTATATTTGTTACGCGATTGCTTAGCTAAAAAAAATAGACGCTTCTTATTTGAAAGGCATGCCATGATTTCTACTAATGCCTAGTTTGTAAAACATACCTAAAATCTAAAAAAAATGAAAAATATTTTTATTTTAGATCATACTACAAGAGGCACTTGTGACTCGTTTATATAATACTAAATCTACCACCAGATCGGATCGTGGCCTCAGACTGAGAAGATCCATCAAGATACTTAGCGGGCTTGTCTTTTTTCCTATTTTAAAATATGTGTACATAATATAATTATCGTGATGATACATTTATAACAAGTCATAATTTTTGTTACTAACATAAATAATATTCCCAATTCTTCGCAAATATCATTAATGCAGAATAAAATCACTACAACAAAATTTTACATTCTCATTCAAACGGTAAGTAACTTAGGTATAAATTAAAATAGAAGTATGGATGAAGTAAAAACATATTCACACTCACAATCAAGTATGATGGAGATAGAGTAGACTGAGAGTAGAAGAGTAATAAAGTGGATTATGAGATTCCACACCTCGAAGAACAACTTCACTCTAGGATGATAATAGTGAGTAAAGTGAACTTGTAAAAAAAAGTCAATACTTACTTACTTAAATATATCTAGATATATTTACACAAACTGGACGTACTGAAATAATACAAGATATATTTTATTCTTAAGTTTACAACGTTTTGTGTACATAATTATTTGGTTATGTATTTCGAATACCAATCGCTGTTTTCTAGAGCTTCCAAACATCATATCGCGTTCAGAATACAAAATATACAAATGGCTTGAGGGGAGTTAAAATATGAACCATATTTTTGTATTCAATGATGATTGGTATTCATGTAGTTGGTACGTTATGGTAACTTAGGGAATTAACGAATGCGAAATGACCTTCGAGCAAATTATGAAAGGTATTTAGAAATACAATCATTTTCAACATGTCAGCCCTTAAATAAATGGTTGTTTTATATCTTTAGCTCAGTGTGTGTTTCATGTATTTTTAAAAACGTCCAATTTTTTTTTAAATAAGTGCGTTGAGGAAAAAAATATCTATCCAACCCCAGTTTGTCGACTGTGATTATACGACCTACTTAAAGAAATGTAAATATTATTTAACTGTTTAGAAAATTTCTTTAATAACAGTAACCTGAAACTGTGAACCGACTCGACAGGTCATCCCCTTTGCTCGATGCTGCTGGTAACCAGGAGAGGGCTGCATAGTTCAAAATACTAGTGGTTGCTCATTGGTCTTTTTAGTGCGCCATCTGTGATCTTTGATCGTTATCATCAATATATTTGTTTGTGTGTGTTTCAAATGCATGGTAGTGTGGGTAATGTTTCATTTATTAATTGAATGTACTTTATAAGCATTATTATTAAAAAAAATTTAGTGTTGTGCACTTCTCCTACACATATACTTTAAGTGTATGTTAAAAAAAAAAAAAAAAAAATTTTGTTTTGTTTTTCGGAAATGGCTTCCTCTGATAAGTGCTCAGCTTGCTTAATTGAAATAATTGATGTTTTTGCTTTGAATTGCGTGCGCTGTATGGCGAAATTTCACTTTGACTGTGTGAATATGACTCAAAC
>NJDD01007402.1:0-10345 GCA_002245505.1 Calephelis nemesis
TCAGTAGTACTGATGCTATGTAGTAGTAGTATAGTGCGTGATGGCAAGTAGGATAACCGCTTGAATAGTTCACGCGACTTAAGAACCCGGCCATAAGGTAGAAATGTACCAGTAATATCTATGGATAGAAGACTGTGCTACCAGGAGAGCCATATGCTTTTTCGCTATTTTTGAAAAATGCTGAATAAAACTTAGTAGGCAACTAGTTACTATATACAATGTCTCCTACGAAAAAATTTTTCAATCGAAAATCCCCCAATAATTTTAAAATGTTAACCCTTAGTAGTTTTAGAATTTATCTTTTTTTAAATATTATAAATGCAAAAGTTTGTATGTTTGTTTGTTACTCGTTCTTGCAAAAACTGTTGAACCGATTTTCATGAAATTTGGCACACACACAAGCCGTCTTATTAAAAAACGTAGATTAGGGCGAGTGAGACTTTACGCTATGGTTAAACTTGACGTTACAAAAATTCACTATTAAGCTGGGCCCTTACCATGAAGTTACGGCTTGTCAACTTTACTATACTCGCTACCGTCTCTGTCAATTATTTATATGAAAACTTCGAACAGCGCCTGTGTTGGTTACTAAGAGAAACACATTTTTAGACCAAAAATGTCATAGATTTCGACCCGTAACTTACCGAACGTATCTATACCAACTCATGGTAAAGGCTCTTATCTTTGATTTAAAGATAATCCATACCCCTACATGGTTTAACGACAGACTATATTGAGTATTGACATTGTCAGTTGTCATACTACGTAATATTATTTTCAAAAATAGTTTGAAATTTGAGTCCTGTGTTTGAGTTGTATTGTAGGTTAAGTCAAAGAAAACATTACAAATTACAATAATTACATTCGAGATATTTGAATTGTAGCAAAAGAGTATTTATCATTGTTTGCATTTGATTGTTTAATTTGCATTACACAGTTGTGTACGTACCTAAATATTTAAATTGGATGGTGATTATTTTATTAGTGATTTGGTAATGATAAATGAAATTAATGATACTATCAACCTGATTCTTTTTTTTATGATATTGGAAGGCAACAAGCAGACGGATTTCCTGATGATAAGAAATTTCCGCCGCCTAGAGACACCAAAGGTGGTAATGGTGCGATGCCATATACGGCTATAACACAATAAAAAGTAGACTAAATTATACTTTAGAGCCTTTTCTTCTTTTTCTTTTTTTAATTTTAATATTTCTGTTTCCAAAATTGCCGATTGCAATTTTTGTTTATGAATTTGCATTTTAATTGTATGTTCTTCTTTGGCCATTTCTATTTTTTATAATGTGTTCCTCGTCTTTTAATAATTGGCTATGATATATCATAGTATTGATATAGTAACTATCCTGTAAATAATAATATCATATTAATAGAAGTTTCAAAGCAATTTGGCCACAAACATTGTGACCAAAGTCGATATAATATTATAACACACTATTTTTTATCAATATATATAGATATAGCAAGTGTGTACAAATTTCTAAAGATATATATGACGGATGAGGAACGTTCGTGGTGTTTTTAAAAGCGTGACGTCAGCCTTACTGACGCCACAATTGTTGTTTCCATGATGATGACTCATTTTGGGTGTTCTCAAAAAAAACTTCACAAACAATTTTACACTCCGTTTATTTAACGGGCAGCATAACGACGTGCGGCCATCGGCTTCTGAATCGTGAATGCCTTATCGCTTACAGTGCAGCCGTTTTTATAAGGCTCGGCGCACGTGCAGGCACAGGTGTTTACAAGTCGTTAGGCTAAGTATCGAAATAACAATGATAACCTTAATTTCACATCGCAATCTACTCAAAGTAATCAACTGATGGTTTATAAACTTATATCCTGGACATCATCAAATTATTTAACTTAATTATTCTAGTTTTTCAGAGGAACTAATGTGGTTGCGCCGACATATAAATAAAAAAGGGTAGATATATTAAATATAGGTATAAACTTTTTGTTAATCACTTAAAATCAAGTAGTGGGTTGTAGTAAGCACAAATCTTTCTTTTCTTAACATTATATTTTAACATAGATGAAAATTACCTTTCTGAACTTCAGGCCTTTATCTGAGGTAGAATTTAATCCTATTTTTCGTTTTGGCACCTGGAAAAAAGTTTTAGAATAAAACAGTATTGTAATAACAGTACTTTAATAGTAGTGGTAGTAAAAATAAAATGTTTAAATCATGGCATGGTTTAATTACATTTCCATCAGGATTGATTACGTTTCCAAAAGATGTGAGATGACAAATCATCGACCACACATCCCAATAGACGCCGCATGTAAGGCAACCAGTTTCTGTCAACACATAAGTGTAATTGTTCTTATGTAGCTTAATACTTAAAAAGACATGAACAGTATCGACCAGGTTTGTGACCTGTAAACATTGTCGCGTTATTGTATTAAAAAAAATAAAAAAAAATTTAAAAATGACTGTTTGTTCAATTAAATGGTACGGTAAAGACAGCCGCACTTCAGTTTACCGAAAAGATGGTAAAACTTTCCGTAATTTGATAAAAAATAATAACATTCATAATTACATTTTAAATTATTTCATGTTTATCGGAGTTTTACACATACTGGTCGGTCATTGTTAGATGCGTGTTTATATCCCTTTCTTACACATGTGATTTTCAAGCTATCACTTTCGTTTGCATACAGCTAGTGATGGACTAATGTGCAAATCTATTTTATCGACATTTTTATTTATTTACCTTTAATAGAATACCGGTCTTGTACCGGTACTGTATGTAGGTATTTATGTATTTTATCGATTAATTTATGCACTGACAGAAACAATAAAAAACTTATTACTCTACGTACTTTTGAGTTGGCTACTGGATAGTTACTCTTTTTTATGTGAGAAGTCAGCGAACAAGCACACGGCTCTATTAATGGTAACAGATGATAATGGCCTATATATACCATTGACGTTACAGGTGCGTTGCTGTCCTATGGTCGGTATGTAAGGCCTATTGTGCAAATCTACTGGCTCCGAATCGGAATGTGACACTGTCATTATAGCGGCAGGAATGGGTAAGGTGGTGCATAACTACCCAGGGAAGTTGCTGCACACCACTCTATTACTAGTTATCTTGTTGTCAATTACCTGTTTTACCTGTGCTCGCCTCTTACGAGATGCCTGGCAGAGGGGCAGGTGATCTATTTTAGTCAGCAGTAACGGACCAACACGATGGAAAACTGAACTACTGAACTAAACGCGGTAGAGGGCGCTGTTATTTGTCATTGAATCATCATCATCATCATCAGCCGGAGGATGTCCACTGCTGGACATAGGCCTTTTTAGACATTGAATAACTCAAATATTTGAGCCGATTTTAATAAACTCTTTTAAGTGCATTAGGTGATTATCCGGGTGATATAAATTCAACACTGGTTCCAATAGGCGTTGTTGCGGTCAGTATGCCATAAAACTTTCAAAGGGCTGAGACAATTTTAAAACTAATTTGTTTACAGTATTTTGACGATATTCTGTAGTTCAGGTGAAATTTACTCGAATGAATAAAAACAATTCAATTTGATAAGTATGTCATTTATATCAGGTATCCACAAGATAATAAAATAAAAAAATCTAATTTAGTTTAAAGAAACCAGACGAGAGAATTGGTTTCCCAATTCCAAATTCCAAATAAAGTGTATTAAATCTCAATATTTTGCAGAAGATTGAGAATGCTGGACTACACACTGCACAACAGATGACTTCTCAATTAGAAGAGCATCAATTGGAATGTAAAAAGCATCCACCTAAACCTAACTCCAACAGATTACTATTTTTTCAAATTTGAATAACATTTAGCAAAAGAAAAAAAACAATTTCGAGGGGGCAGTCCAAACCACGTTCAAAGATTTTATTGATTCCCGTTCGAATGTTTTTTTAGTAGAGGGATCAATGAATTGCCTATGAGATGGCAAATATGCATAGGAAACAATGGTTCATGGTTTGATTAAATAAATATATTTCATTAAATATATTCGACTTATGTTCCTCTACTACAAAACGCCAATTTCAGATGTAAGGACCTAATACATTCAAGTACGGATATTACTCTCAACTGCAAAAATGTGTGACCTTGAGACGTTGAGTTGCATAGCTGCGATGTGACGTGCAATGAAAACAAAATGCCTTAAAATCCGTTATAATGTCGCACTTTATAATATAAAAATAAGCATATCGATAAAATATATTGTTTGTATTAAATATGTCTCATCGATAATCTTACATATCTATTTATGAATATGACGCGTTGTCATTGCAAGAGCCAATAAGAAAGCAGTGCCTCACTTCTCCGTACCTCAGCGACTTGCCAGAATTGTTTCAAAGCAAAATTATAAAGAATAGGCGTCTATTGGGATGTGTGGTCGATGTGACAAATAAACAAGTTGATCTGGGCTCCTTATAAATAGACAATCCGACTGTGAAATAGCATATATAACACTTAAAGTATCTTTAATATCATGACAAATCGGTGGTAGAATATTTTATACAAGAGAATATTAGTACAAATACATTCAATAGAGTATTATAATTTAGTTAGACGTCTTTGGCTGTGTATGAATATAGAAATAGAATTGTAAATGTATACCTTTTTTGTTGCTGATAATATATTCTTCATTGGAGTAGTAGACATATTATTATTGTGGTCTTCAGGTGTCTGTTAATATTGTATGACAAGTTGAATTATGTGGACATATATTGTACTGATAGCTAAGTTAATACCATGTACTTAATCATACAATTAATATTTTTTTAGCCATTGCTAGAATTTTAACTATTTTCTTACTGACTGAAAAGGTACCTATGCATTATTAGATATTTTAATATATAATGCTATATTTTCTTAGACAATCTATACATATTGTAGAAGCTCACCGTTATAGAAGAATATTGTTGAGTGTCTTCTGCAAATAAAACTTCATCATCATTTTCTTCAATAATAATATTCTAAAAAATTTAAAACATAATATATGAAAATTCTGGATTAAAGACATTGGTGTTGATGATACCAAATGATCTTTGTATCACACAGTGACTCAAAATGATTTGTATTTGTGTAATATAAACTAGTCTTTAGAAAAAAACCAAATGCAGTGTAAGTTTAGCAACAGCTGTTGTCTAGATCATGCCCGTTTTGCTACACCTGTACTCATAACTTGGAAATACATTTTGTTTATACATACACTTACATCTGACAGCTGATGTAGGTCATTTTTATTCAGTATTTTAACAACTTGGTTCAGAATCCTAAAATAAAAAGATCCGTGTTAATAAAGGAATAAATTAAATTACAAAAATAATGATTACTTTGTTCATTAATTTGTAATTAAATATTGTATAAATAACAAACCTGTGATGTGGTGGCACCAGAATCTCTAGAATTTACACCCACAACATTATTCGTCTCTGAACTAGGTATCTATTGAAAATAAAATAAATATTGATTACTACATGTAACAAAATTTACTGTTTATTATTTTGGTTTGATTGTTAATTTTAAAATGTATCAATTAATGTATAGTCAAGTAACAGCAGGTATGTTATGTATAACAATCTTTTATCTAAAAAAATATAACTGATTTTGCTATATACTCACAATTCCATCTGAATCATATATATTATTATCTATTAATATCTCAGCTGGATGCAATAGATCTCTGATTTCCCTAACCTCTTCATTTGGAGTTTGTGGTCTTTCAGCACCTCCTGTCTTAAAAGTTTCTCTTTGGTAATTGGTACATATTTTTCGTGCATTAATTTTCATGGTCTTCCACTGCACTTTTAACTGGTTTAACTCCCGAGATCTACAGTTTAGCTCGTTAAACCTAGCAGAAAATATGGCAAGATAAATTATTATAATTTCTATGTTTTATTAGGATAAGTGTTTATATTTAAGCATTAGCAGGCTTATTCATAAACGTTGCTTAACTTTTAATCACCGATTTAAGTAATGTTTAAAAAAAATCTTATTCATAAACGCTATTTAGAGTTAATCATTTGTTTAAATATACTCTTAAATAGCTTTCACTTTAAGCAACCTCGGACCCTTGTTTAAAATTTTAATCAACAAAATGGCTGACTAAATTTCAAACAGCTGATTTTATGTGCATTGACAAAATGCAACGACTAGCCATTTAATGACTTATTTGTGTATTCTTATGATTTTTTTTATAATCCATTCATTGAAATTTTTTAATTCGTTGAAGGGTGGACAAAATTGGACGGGATATGTTGGATTTTGGAACAATATAGGACTGTAATAACATGTTTTATTATGGAGATGGCCAATGACTCCTATGAAGAAACGAATAGTTTTCCAGAGCATTTTGTTATGATATTGGAAGCAAAAAAGTAGACAGATTTTCTGATGGTGAGAATTTCACGCCGCCTAGAGACACCTAAGGTGGCAATGGCGAGATTCCAACCTGAGGCTGGCATGTTAAGCCCCGAGCAAAAGTAAGATTACCGGCTACCTACTTTATTCTATGAACTGGAACAATTCAACAGCAAGAGCTAAAGCAGAAATGGGTATGGCGGTGGTAGCAATCCGGGTGAATCGCTGCGAAACTCACCTCCTAGTTAGTTGTCACGGTGCTAGTGACGGTAAGCCTATGGTCGCTTTTTGCGCTCTGTCTAACAGGAAGGTAGATGGTCTGTTCTACAAAGGAACTCGAACCAACACGGGGGAAAATATTACAGAAATTACATCATTTTATATTTAGCTTAGAACGTAATGTAGATGCATTAAAAAACATTATTTTTGAAATGCAGTGTATCAGTTCAAACGTTTTGTGTCTATGTTGCATCAACTTTATTTACTCTAATAAATTTAATTTTATTGTAGTACAATACGAGTATTTTATCGTAGAAATATAAATACTCTTTAGCAAGAGGTTATAGATGTCCGACACCGTATTCAGAAACAACGATGTTGACAACTGATGACAATTGTTTAATCCACTTTTAGCAAAAGAAATACGCATACAGCCACATTTCTACCAAAACCTACCAAGTTAAACAGTATTTAACTAAGCATTGTCAAAATGAACTTTATGAATAACAAATTTTTAAACAATGCTTAAGGCTTAATCAAATGATTAGTTAAGCAATGCTTAGGAGGTTACTTAACTATTTTTTATGAATAAGGCAGTAGATGATTAATCACAAAACCCATGTTGACTGGACAACATCAACAAATTAATCCATTTTTCTTAAAGCATTAAATAAATAAAAAGAAATAGAAAAAAATATTATGAATTAAATAGCCTATTAATTCTCCCTCGCATTCTCAGTGCAAATATTATGTAATACCCATGAGCCTTTCTGCATTGCCACTTTGAATTATTGGATACTAGCTGCGCCCCGCGGTTTCACCCGCGTAAGTCCCAATCCCGCGGGAACTCCGGGATAAAAAGTAGCCTATATGTTATTCTGGGTCTTCAGCTACCTACATACCAAATTTCATCGTAATCGGCTTCGTAGTTTTTGCGTGAAAGAGTAACAAACATCCATACATCCATACATACAAACTTTCGCATTTATAATATTAATAGAATAGTACCTACCAAGTGTATAAACTGGTAGTACCTACATACTTGATATACTTACTCAATCAAAACTTTTGAAAATAGAAAAATTGTCTTACTTTTTGTGTACTTCCTCTCATGCTTTTATTTTTTTATAATTAGAATTTGTGTCCATACTCTTATTTTCAATTATTTCAGCATATTCTTTTAATATTTGTCGAAATAATTGCTAAAACTGAAAATAATTTAAAAATGTTACAATTAACTTAAAGAGCCATTCTAACAAAAAAACAACGATATTTTAAAGTAAAACCTACCTTTTCCATTTCGTCCCAATTAATCGAGCGAGCACGTTTTTGATTCATTTTATTAGAATTTAATAGTTAAAACTTCGTACGTGTTTCAAAATTAACAGGAAAACCTTAGATTATAAAACAATAGGTTTATAATATATGAGGAAAACAATATTATTGTGTTTTTTTATCAATTTGTCCCCTTGAGACAAGCTAAGACCTTTGGTCATACTGCCTCTTTCATTGTAAAAAACATTTATTTCTATTTTTTCCAATAAAGAAAATTACTGTCTGCATTAAGTCCTATCCTCTCAACTGTCACACACTGCATGACTACAAACATAAACCTTCATTCACGTCCCAGGCCAGTTTTATATCTAAGGTCACATTGTATATTTCGTATTTCCGACCTAGTATCTTTACCTCTGGGCCTCGTGCCTCTACTATTGTGATTACTATTATTGTACTAAGCATATCCTTGATTTTTTAAATATAACTGTACAAAATAATTAATGTCCTACATGAAACTTAGAAATCCTCAGCTATTTCTGTCTCTAAATTTATTGACATTCATAAATAAGTATTAAGTTATAACAGTTACTTAGCTTTATCTCTGCAATAATGATATATAACGTGCTTGTCAGTTAAGCAATGCAGTTCTTAAGTTTTTTCCAGTTTTACATCTTTATTTTTTGAGATTGGAGAGTTCAACTTAAAAAGAGGGTCTTTCTTATTCAAACGTTCGCCAATCCAAAGGAAAATACATAAATTAGCAAATTGGCGCTGTCATTAATGTCATATTTCGTAGATTTTAGCTCATTCAATGCTCTCTAACTCACTCTTTTTGATTACAAAATAAATATGTGGCCACAACATACGTGTTAACGCCGATGTAAGAAATTTATTGTTGTGCTATGGTTACGCCACGTTTATTAATAAAGTTTTTAATGCGAAGATAATACTCGATTACTTGGGGAGTAGCTATTGCTGTGTAACCTCGGATAATACTTAGAGTAAGCGATTTTATTAATAAGACTGAAGGAGAGTAACTTGGATTAACAAATAGGATAGTTTTTATTCCGAAAATATGTTCCACGTTCATCATTAACCACGCGGTGTTGCCCGCGTGGGTAGTTGATTATAAAACAAATAAACAAATCTCAATATTGTTTTCAGTGTTCCTACCAAACACGGCAAAACAAATGGTTCCTAAAGGCACAGCAGTGATTCCGGTTCCGGAAGGGAGAATGAGGTTCCTGGAGCAGAAGTATAGCTCGAGCCTCGAAGCCAACCTCACTGAGCTGCAACCAAAAACCCACGAATACTCCCCCAGATTACCCAGGAAAGAACCGACTCCCGTCAAAGAACCCATCACGATTTCAACAGCAATAGTCAATGATAACAAGAATCCGTTTGATGAAACCTACGATGAATCCAAGAATCCATTCGCGGATGATGAGACTGATCCGACCAATCCGTTTTCTGAAGATGATGATTATGATAAAAATTTGAATCCTTTTGCGTGAAGAAGTATAATAAAGTAGCCTATTTATTCCTTTTATAGAATATTTGATGATTTTTTTGGATGACAAAAGAATCAACTTTGAATATGTGATCTAATGGACAAATATTATGTAATCATAAGATCTATGTCTGTATATAGAGAATATTCATTAAAAATTGTCATAATATTTGGATGCTAATGTAATTCGCTTTGAAGATTAAATCCAATGGAAAAATATGTAACTGTATATTAAGATTTTTCTATGAGATTGGAAGGCAAACAAGCAGACGGATTTCCTGATGGTTAAAAATTCACGCCGCCTAGAGACACCAAAGGTGATAATAATGCGTTGCCAACCTGAGGCCGTGATGATAGGCCTCAACCAAACAAGTCAACGGCAAGCATTGA
Organism: Calephelis nemesis; assembly: GCA_002245505.1. NCBI lineage: Eukaryota > Metazoa > Arthropoda > Insecta > Lepidoptera > Riodinidae > Calephelis > Calephelis nemesis. Next base: position 9,769 of record NJDD01007402.1, read on the forward strand.
ACGTTATGACGACAGGAATAGGCAAGGCAAGACGAGTCGCTGCGAATCTCGACCACCTAGTAAGATGTCACGGTGTTAGTTACGGTAAGCTTATGCTCGCCTTTTACGCCGGACCATCACGGGATATATACTAGAACATTATTAGAATATTTTACAAAGATTCTTTAAAATCCAGACTGTATATTAATTTATTGTCTGTGTTACTTAAATTAAAGGATTAGTTTTGACCAGGTTTTTAGTAATCGAAAGATAGGGCTTACCATAAAATCAAAGCTTGAAGATTTTTTATTTTTTTTATTTTTATTTTAGATAGGCACAGTTACAGGTTACAGGATAAAACTTACACTTATTCTATATGTTTAACTAAATAACATTTATATCCAGTGACCCAATTACACTGTACACAGCTTAATTTAAAAAAAAAGATAAAGCCATTAACATCTACAAAATTACATATTCATAATTAATAACCTAAAGTATAAAGTGAAAGATCAACAACTTAGCAACTACATTTTAGCTAGAAAAGTCTAAAATGTTTGTTGATTTTATTTCTAAAATACGGAAGTTTATCAAAGAA
>NJDD01007403.1:0-23077 GCA_002245505.1 Calephelis nemesis
TCAAAGACATCTTTAAGTATTAAATATACAGCACTAGATACTAAGTGTTCAAACAGTAGCGGTTTTAGTAATAGCAGCTCCCTGGGGCGAAATTAATACGGCATCCCCTAAATGCTGTTCAAAACCATACTAAAAGGTAAATAAGATATATAGCCTACAGGATCTGACGCCCCTTTACATTTTGGCGCCCTGGGCGGTTGCCCAACCGCGCCCTACCCAAACGCCGTCCCTGTGTTCAAACACAATAAGTACCAAATTTTCAAGTCTATGTGAAAGGTGGCAAGCTTACCACCAATCGAGCACATATCCAATCCCGATATACATTTTTTTAATAGAAAATTGAAAAAAAAAACGGTTTTTTTATTTTGTTGCCCGGCCCAGGAATCGAACCCGAAATCTCATGAAGTCAAATCCAACACCTGGACCGCTAGATCATGGAGGCAATCATGTTAAATGAATGTTAGAATTATGGAATTATAATTTCGTAGGTTTGTACTTTCAAGACGAATCTACAACAATCCTGATATAAAATTTTCTTTTTTAATCATAGGGCTACCATCAGCTACCCTAACAATCAATTGTAATAAAACAAGAGTAGTTTGTACGGAAACTAAATTTAATCGTCTTCTAAAAAAATCGCTCTAAATTTTAAGTGACATTTGTAATTTTAAGTGAAATTTGACATAAAACATGCACAACAGAATACGAAAAACCGAAATTGAACAACTAAAATGTTTTAGATCTGTCAAGCTAAAATTTTAGTTTAGATGTGTACAGCAGAATACGAAACGTGATTTGACAACTCTAAATCTAATTTTAGGTTAGTTTAGACTAGTTTGTACCAAGCGAATCGGCACCATTGGCTATTTTGATTCAAAAATCAACTCTCAAAAAGTTTTGGAGTATATAAGTTTGTATGTTAGTCATGTTATAGTTAACCAAAGCTGCTGTAACTATTCTAAGCTGAAAAAGACGCGTTAAAATAGCTCGTATTTTTTTATGATAATGGAAGGCAAACAAGCAGACGGATTTCCTGATGGTAAGAAATTCAAGTCGCCTAGAGACACCAAAGGTGGTAATCGTGCGTTGCCAACCTGGGGCCGGGATGTTAGGCCTCGAGCAAAAGTAAGTTTACCGGCTACCTTACCCTCTAAACCGGAACATGTCACGACGTTATGGTGGCAGGAATAGGTAAGGCGGTGGTACCAATCCGGGTGAGTCGCTGCGAAACTCTACTACCTAGTCAAATGTCACGGTGTTAGTGACGGTAAGCCTATGCTCGCCTTTTACGAGCTGCCTGGCAGGACGGCAGATGGTCTATTCTACAAAGGAGCCCGGACAAACACGGGGATAAAACGGGGATATTTAAATGTTATTTGTTTCTATTGTTATTACAGATGGCCGTAGTAAGAGTTGTTGTTTTACTCACATCTGATTTTGAGAATTGCACTAGGTGGTAATAAAGTATATAGCCAACTCGAGATTGGTAAGCTACCCCACACTCAACAGGGAAATATGATAATGTCAACCGTGATATTCCAGTGGCTGGTGTAGGTAAAGCAGTGTCTCCAAAAAGGTAATGTCGTTTCAGGGCCCTGTTACCTGTATGACGTTGATTGTTACAAGTACTTAAGCTTATCTCTAACAAGCTATCGGGCTGAGCCTCTACCACAAGTTGGTATAGATTACGTTCGGTAAGTTACGTGTCGAAATCTATGACACTTTTGCTTCAAAAGCGTGTTTCTCTTAGTCACCAATAGAGGCGCTGTTCAAAGATTTCGTACCAATAGTTTACAGAGACGGTAACGAGGATAGTACACAAGTTATAGCTTGTAAAGGCTCAGAACGGCAAAAGACATATACCTTAAAAGTTCTAGTTTTTAAAGAACTCCGAAGCCAAAAAAGTGAATTCTGGTATCTTATCATTTTTATTGCAAAGTAGTTAAAAAATACGCTTCCGGGTGGACTTGAACCACCAACCTTTCGGTTAACAGCCGAACGCGCTAACCGATTGCGCCACGAAGGCCATGACCTTCGTTGCGAAATTAAAACACTTAAGTTGGGATAAAATACCTATGAGTATGTACAGTGATTTGTTTGTAAATAAAAGTATATTTGCGCCCCTATCCCTGTAATGATAAGCAGAGGTACAACCAGGGCGCCCACGACAAGTCGAAGATATCATGTCCCACGTTGGGATAGGTGGTAAACCTATGGCCAACCCAGCGATTGGACACGGGCACATGTGCGATCCCGGGCAAAATACCTACCTACCAAATATCATAGAATGTGAACATGCAAATGTAATTAGTTCCAGGTAAGTAGGTACCATAGCAGTAGCGACCACCGACATAATCTATATATAATATAATATATAGAGAGAGAAAGACAGAGATTTTTGTTTATGTTGGTCTAGCAGTCTGGTTGTGCCTCAGGCATATGTTGGACGCGAACAAACTTTTTTTATGCAGGTCCTCTACATAAACAAAAATGTATGCATTATATTAATACCACTACTCGGTTTATGGTAAACGTTATAAAATAACATGTCCTGACTGACTGACTGATTTATCATCGCGGAGCAAAACTTCTTAAACTTATAGCCATGAAATTTGGTGAGCAGCGTTGTTTAATTGGGTAGGCACTCACTTAAGACAAAATTTTGGAAATTCTAGTCCTAAGGGGGTGAAATAGAGATTGAAAGTTTGTATGGAAGACCGTCAGTTTTTAAGTTAGACACATGAAACTTTATTTTTGTGTTACTTATAAAAATTTAGTAAATACATATTTAAGCGTATCTTAAAATTCAGTCCCTAAGGGGGTGAAATAGGGGTTAAAAATTTGTATCAAAATCCTTATTAATGGGCTATTGATTAAAAAATAAATAAAAAGAATAAATTAATTATCCATACAGTTTATATTTCAACTCCAGTAAATATAGTAATCGCCATGAGAGCAAAGCCGCGGGTAATAATTAGTGATAAATAAAATGTATATGAATCAACCTCGGAACCATGATCTACCAATAAGAAAATCAAAATCGGTTCATAACATCTATTATATAAGATGATTTTAACATCTAGTCCGAGTGAAAGGATTAGAACAATAGTCAAATAATAATTTCAAAGCGTCTGACATCTATAAATGTTGAAAATACCTAGATGAAATAAATAACTTTAATAATTAAATGTCAAAATGAATAAACATCTAAAAGAGCTACAAACGGAACATTCTAGAAAGCACCAGAAGTTACGTCATATGAAATATAAACCCATCTGCACACATGCACTTTAATATGCAAAGGACTCGTCGGTCCCTACCTGAAAATGCTTTTAATAATTTGACTTGTATATTCAAAAGCTTGTATTTATTTTAAAATTATTACCCACTATGACTTGTAACTTCAGCTTCATCATACTTAGACCAAATGCAAATAAATAAATTTGTCTAATACTCTATTTTTTTTTAACAATCAAGTACCAAAAAACATACTGCATTGTTATTGGTCCACATAATCAACATAAAGCTTCTTCTTCTTTTTTATAAATATGGCTTTCGAGCGTTATTCACGACTGCTTTGCCAATGTCAAGTTAGTTAATTCTTATACAGTATAGAGTCACTATGTACAAGGTCATGTCAGGTCAGGGTCTTGTGGAAAGCGATGGCTTCGTTACTTAAGCTCATCTTAATAGACTATACTGTATAAGAATTAACTAATTAATCAAACCCCTTGTCGTTTGACGTGTGCGATTAACCCTCTGACAAACAAGGTTAAGAGCCCATAGGTTTCGTCAACACCTATATAAGCTTATTTGCAAGTGTGAAAGTCTGTTTGTCTATTTCTTGCTCTTTCACGACTAAACCGCTAAACCGATTTAAAAAAAGGTGTGTTTGCGATTCACATATGATAGAAGTGAAACTTCAGTAGATCGACAAAAGAATGAGATGAATATATGTTTGTGTCTCTTACCTGCAAAAGAATCAGATGAACATATATTTGTGTCTCTTACCTGTCGTTTTTCCGTTGCACCCGTTTTGAAATCACACACAAAGTTTCACTTCAAAATAATATGCATGTAGCTAAAGATCCGAGTTCAAACAGACTATATTTTTTTCGTAAAAATCCCAAAGGACTATAATAGGTGATGAAAGTTGTTATGAATATCGTTACTATTCTACGCTGACGCAGTCAGAGGCAAACAGGCAAATATTATAAATTTTTAAGTCAGTATGCCTTACGTTTTCACGGCTAAACAACTAGACTGATTTTAATTAAATTTGATAATATTCGATATGCTTACAACTAGAGACTAGAATTCAAATATAGGCTATTAAAAAAAAAGACTGTTGCCCCCGGGGGACCACAATGGAGGATAAAAATTAGTAACACTAATATATATATATTAATACGTGATGCCAAAACTTTTGACCCCTTTTTACGAAAATTGCGCGAACTGAGGAATATGAAATTTGGTACACTTATAGTTTATGTGTAGGAGAAGTGTAGAACGCTAATATTTTTCAATAATAATGCTTGTAAAGTACATTAAATCAATAAATAAAACATTACGTAGACTACCATGCATTTGACACACACAAACAAACATGTTGATGATAACGATAAAAAGATCACAGATGGTGCACTTAAAAGTTTGGAAAAAAGTAGTTTGTCTTGAGAAATGAAGATGGCGTTCTTATCAATAAGAGATTAAAATTTATAACGGTCGAATTTCGACCAATGGGCGACCACTAGTAAAAATGTTCTACGCAAACAAAGTCGCGAGTGAACAGCTAGTCGCTAGTATAAAAGTTGCTTGCCACCAGGAGACTCATGTCATGGCTTCACAATCCTTACATAAAAAATAATTAGCGATATAAAATTAAAGTTCAAAAAGGTTTCACTTAAAATATCTGTTAATATTTCCATGACGTAAAGCGGAGGCTGTCTCAAAGGGTACTGGGACAAAATCTTGTTAAACTTAATGAACAAACTTAGTCTCACTTAAATTGGACACTCGGCTTGCTCGACGGCAGCGCCGGTAAGTAATTTAATTTTATTACAATATTGACAAGTTTTAACATTGTACTCTTATGTTTTAGTACTTCGTTTTAAGATTAAAATAAGTTTTTAGCGCTAACCCTAAAATTAAAATTTTCAATGAGCCCCGACAAAACTTACCCCGTGTTGGTCCGAGCCCCTTTGCAGAATAGACCATCTGCCTTCCTGCCAAGCAGCTCGTAAAAGGCGAGCATAGCCTTTACGTCACTAACATCGTGACATCTGGCTAGGTGGTAGAGTTTCGTAGCGACTCGCCCGGATTGGTACCACCGCCTTACCCATTCCTGTCACCATATCCTCAAATACTTGCCGTAGACGTATTCCAGTTTGGAGGATAAGGTAGCCGGTAAACTTACTTTTGCTTGTGGCCTAACATCCCGGCCTCAGGTTGGTAACACACCATTACCACCTTTGGTGTCTCTAGGCGTCGTGAATTTCTTAATATCAGGATATCCAGGTCTGCTTGTTTGCCTTCCATTATCATAAAAAAAACAAAACTTGGATGTAATGTTAAGAACCCTTTCGGCCAATTAAAAAAAAAAGTGTCTTCACGACTAGCCGAAGACACTTAGTCCCACAATAGATAGATAGCAATCCTATCGCCAACCGGGCACATTTACAATCCCGAGCAACATTTTTTTTATTAGAAAATTGGAAAAACCCAATTTTTTTATTTTGTTGCCCGACCCGGGCCAATAAGGATTTTAAAAAAATCGGCCCGTCCGTTGGAAGGATGAAACGCTACAAACAGACACAAACAAACTACATACATAGAGAGGGGGAGAAACATGTCAAACGCATACCCTTCTTTTTCCGTCAAGTGTAAAAAATTAGTTATTTTTAACTAAAAAATACATTTTTGTCAATTGCTTTTATTTGGACTATTCCCAGAAAAAGACTTGAGAAGTACTACTCAACACAATCAATCAAATAAGCCCAAACACGACAGGATTATACTGGGAATTGTAGGAGTTATAGCCACATTCCGGTTCATGACTCACTAGATCAGCTCTGTCATTATAATTGACTTAATTACTTACTTCATTGTCTAACTCTTAAATTTTAGCCCTATCGGGAAAGGGAAAGTGGATTAAATTCTACTTTCAAGATTCTACTTGGATAAACAAACAGACTTTGCAAGTTAAATAAAAGATAATTTTAAAATAGGGCAAGGCAGACCTAGTAGAAAACCACTATTTGTTAACACATTTTTTGTAGCACTTCTATTTTTTCACACACATAATCAAAGTTTGTTGTGTGTAAGCAACCAAACGTATTTCTTATTTATTTTCAGACAGTAATCAACAATGAAACACTCAATTTTAGAGCGTTACATAGCGAGTAAATTCTATTACGGAAAAGATATAAATTTTATTAAAAATACAAATGTGGTGTCGTGAGACACCAGGTAGGAACGAAGTTCCTTCGGCTATTGTAGAATCGTCACAATTCATGAGTCTGTACTATACATTGGCGGGCTAGAGTGGTAATAGAGAGAGACGGGATGAGAAAACGAAAAGAATGAGTGAGAAAAAGAAAGGTATTATATAATACTCGCTTGTGTATACGACTGCCGTGCCTGCGCACGTCTCATTTAACATTTTTTTCAGTTAGTTCGCGCAGCAATTGTGGCACCTGCGCACGTCTCATTTAACGGTTTTATTCCACGAACTTTTTCTAACGGTTTTTACTATCACATTTTTTCAGTTCAGTCACGCAGCAACACCCCTATCTCCTCCAAGCCTGCCGTAAGGAACTCCGTTCCAGAATGAATACCACCATGGAATTTCACCAAGTATCATCATTGAAAAAAAAACCATCTTGTCTCACACAACAAGTTGCTCTTATTCTTTAAACGAACCCGTAACAGAATGTAGATATTTAAACTACTAGCTGTCTGTTCCGGCTTCGCTCAGATGGTAATTTTTTTTCATCATAAATTGAGATATAAACTATCCTATCTTTCAAGTTGGTACAAACTGCACATGGTAAGCAAATTTGATTGAAACCGGTTAAGTAGTTTAGGAGTGCATCCCGGACAAATAACGTGATATGTAATTTATACAATATATTAAGATCGTCTGCCCGTGTCCATTACGGGATAATTTTACCAAAAACACATTACAATAACCAATGGAATATACATAAATATGTCTATAGCAGGCTTACATTTCTGAGAATCTTAAATGTATTAAATGTATTAGGTCCTCTTCGTTTGAAAACCCATTTTCATGATCACACAAAATAACAAATTGTAATTTTATTCATGAGTATATTTACATTATGAATTATTAGCAAACAGTTCGGTACTTGTACTACGGTACTGTTACTATTTAAAGTATATTTTTAAATCTATGCATACATGAATAATTTCCCCTTGTAGGTCCGAGTTCCTTTGCAGAATAGACCATCTGACTTCCTCCCAGGCAGCTCGTAAAAAGCGAGCATAGGTTTACCGTCACTAATACTGTGACATCTGACTAGGTGGTAGAGTTTCACAGCGACTTGCTCGGATTGATACCATCGCATTCTTGACGCCATAACGTCAACGCTTGTTGTCGACGTGTTTCGGTTCGGAGGGTAAGGTAGCTGGCAAAGTTACTTTTACTCGGGGCTTAAAATCCCGGCTTCAGGTTAGCAGCGCACCGTTCTCACCTTTAGTGTCTCTAGTTGGCGTGAAGTTCCTTCCACCAGGAAATTCGTTTGCTAGTTTGCCTTTAATACCATAAAAAAATAATTTTAATAGTAAACATTTTACCAATTATAAGAAAATTACGCGAACGCAAGTAGGTATTCGATTCTATAGAGGTGTGCAAAAAGACAGTCTATATTTATATAACAAAATCAAAAATAGAAACTCAACAATGGCTGTAGAAATTTTAGTGATATTTAGTTTATTTTCTTTTAATTTCACTCGAGTAGCAAAATAACTATTTAAACATTCTAAAAATTAGAATATAAGTCTCTGCTTGATACAGAGAGTGACAAGTGTTCGCAGCAGCTTGAATTAGTTCAGGTATTTTTAATAAGGAACCTGCCCTGTGTCATAATAATTTTGAACTTTCGCAGTTCCACATTTTGAAGATTCTAAAACATCATTCAAAACTTTGAGGTATTCTTAAGTAATTTAAATGTTATGTTATAACTATTCTAACATCTTTTTTTTAAATTAGTAGACGCCCGTTGGTCGAAACTCGACCATAATAAATTTTAATATCGTGGTGAGAACGCCATCTTTATTTCTCAAGACCAACTACTCTGTTTCCAAACTTTAGTGCGCCATCTATGATCTTTTATCGTTGTTATCAATACATTTGTATGTGTATGTCAAATGCATGGCAGTGAGGGTAATGTTTTATTTACTGATTTAATGTACTTTATAAGCATTACTGTTCAAAAATATTCGCGTTCTGCACTTTTCCTACACATAAACTATAAGTGTGCCAAATTTTATGCTCCTGCGTCCGCGCAATTTTCGTAAAAAGGGGTCTAAAGTTTTGGCATCACGTTTTAATATGTATATATATTTGTGAGATCTTCCTTTTGCAAAATAACCAAGTCCTATGCGACACAGTTTTCTTCTCTATCTTTGATTTGATAAAGTCAATCTTTGATTTTTCTCTTAACATTTAATAAATTTAATCTTCCTTTATTGGATTCCTTTCATTATTTTCTTTGTGCCTGCGTTTAGTCATCTTGTCGATTCTATATTAGCCAGGTGCTTTACTAATAATAATTTCAACTTTAATCTTATTTATTTTTATTCTGTATTTTTTTCCGTTGCAGCTGTTCGCCTGAACTATTTTTTTGCAATTTATTGCTTGCTAGTAGATTTGCTATTAGATCCAGACCATGGGGTAACAGCTCTCCAGTAATATTGTGTCTCTAGTTGACGGCTGCTTATTGCAATCAGAAGAACTTAGTTACTTGCCTTGAAATATAAATAAATATCCCTTTACAAGTTACACAAATTGAATCTAACCCCAAAGTAAGCAAATTATATGCTTGTATTATGGGTGTTAGTCAAAGTACTAATGCATAGAAATACTTAATTAGATACCAGAATAAATTTAATAAGCACCCGGAAATGCAGTCGTTTAAATGCTCATCTCACAAACGCTTGCCCCCGTTGGGAATGGAACCCGAGCCTCGTGGTTGATCGTGTAGTTAGGCGTGTACGCTAGCCACTCGACCAACGAGGCAGACAATACAGAAAAAATAAAAGCACTTTAAAGCTGTTACATCAGATAATGAAATAAACATACACATTGTTCTCAAGCGTATAAAAACAGTACCAAAACTTTACGGATCCAACGTAAAACGCCACGGGGTTCTATACGATTGTACGTCTATTATATCTGACTACATATAAAGCGATACTATAAACTTATTTGTCTTTTTTTATATTGGAAGGCAAACAAGCAGACGGATTTCCTGATGGTAAGGAATTTACGCCGCTTGGAGACACCAAAGTTGGTAATGGTGCATTGCCAATCTCAGGCCAGCTTTAAGCAAAAGTAAATTTACCGACTACCTTATCCTCCCAACTGGAATAAGTCAACGGCAAGCACTGACGTTATGGTGGCAGGAAAAGGTAAGACGGTGGTCCAGGCCGGGCGATTCGCTTCGAAACTCTACCACCTACGGTCTCCAACAACGAGAAAAACCTATTTTATAAATGGTAGCAAACATATATAAAGCAGGCACATCTCCTGACGGTAAGAGATAGCTGTTATTACTAGTACATCGCTATTCTATAAACGGAATCTAATAAATTATCTGCAAGTCTACCGGATACTCATCCTCCTAACCAGAACATAATGAAGTGAGAATAGCCAAACTGAAGACACAAATCCGGAAAAACAGTTCTAATACTTTACCCAGTTTCAATAAGGGCACTAGTTAAATGCTCCAGTAACCTAATTTACATTATTTACTAAGGCTCAATATTTATTAGATTCTATACTTCTTATCGTCGGCGCTTGGTGGAATTCCATTCTTGATGCAATTTATTTAGAAACACTTGTACTTTCCACAATACAAGTGTTTTGTGCATCATCATCAGCATCAAGCATCATCAGGGCTATACAGGCATCATGATGCTTGTATAGCGAAACCGGTTGGCTAAATCATAAAAATAAAAAATAATAAAATATATTGTGGAAAGTACAAGTGTTTCTAAATAAATTGCATCAATATATTTTATTGTCACATCGTATATACGTAATGTTTTTAACACTGACGCGGACAAAAAAAAGGTTTAAAGTTTTTTCATAATTCAATTTTTGGTAAAAACCGACTATAAGAAAGGAAGAGGTTCTCAATTCGTCAGTATTATTTTTTATGTTTGTTACATGATTACTCCTCCTTTAGCCAACTAGTTTTAATAAATCTCTATTAGATAGATAGGTCATGATTCCGAGATAGTCCCATATTAATTTTAATTAAGAAAAAATAATTATTAATCAACAAACAATTATCGCAATGTGGTATCAAATGAGATTGAGAGTCGTATTTTGCAATTTTACTGCGCTTTATTATGTGTTTTTTTAAGATATTGGAAGGCAAACAAGCAGAGAGATTTCCTGATAGTAAGAAATTCACGCCGCCTAGAGACACTAAAGATGGAAATGTTGCGTTGGCATCGTCATGGCGGCAGGAACAGGTAAGGCGGTGGTACCAATTTGGGTGAGTCGCTGCGACACCTAGTAGGATGTCACTGTGTTAGTGACGGTAAGCCTATGCTCGCTTTTACGATCTGCCTGGCAGGAAGACAGATGGCCTATTTTGCAAAAGAAGCCCGGATCAACACGGGAACCATCATAATTTAATTGTGGATAAAAAACCAACTTTAAAACAGGAGAACGTTCTCAATCCAACTAAAGGTTTTTTTGTATGTTTATTACATGATTACTCTGTCGAGGAAAAATATTTTGATAGATCTCTTTAAGAAAGATAGGTCATGTTTCCGAGATAATCCCATATTAATTTTAATTCAGAAAAAAAAAACAATCAATCAAATAATTATCGTGATATGATATCAGATGAGATTGGAGTCGTATTTTTCATATTTACTGCGCTTTATTTCGCGTGAGATATAATTTTAAGTTATTGGCAAAGTATAGCTTCTACTGGCTATAACCCTATAAGGATGTCATAATACTCGTAATGTTTAAACACATAAAACGCGGAGACATATATTTTTATAGCCGCGTAAGGAAAGAGTAAATTAAATTACAATATTTCATGTTATTATAAATTATATTGACAATAGATAAAAATTTTACTATCTTGTTTTCGCTCTATATTTTATTCACGACCAGCACTACTGTTTTAGATTGAAACTATAAATTTTTATGACATTTTTATCTATTTTACCAAACGAGATATTCATAACCGAATAGATTTGATTTCAATGGTTATAGATTAAGAATTATAATTTTTATTTACAGTTCTATATATCTCTATAAGATAAAGTTATTAGATTTATTAAAAATACGTTGGTGGATTATATAAATCAACATGAGGTACTTTTATTTTTTCCGTTATAGATAGTGGATACTTAATATAAGATATATCAAATGTTATTTGTTCTGTAGCTTTGGGTCTGCAGATATATGGCATGCAGTTTCACAAAGAGGTCCCTACCTAGAAAATTAATTTCTAACTTGTCGTTTTAATATTTATAAATTCTATTACTTTTAGATGAGGAAAGTTTATCGACAATAATTGTTGTGATTTACAGGGAATATGTTATAAATAATATTTGTAACTGCGTAAATTTACAATACGTAAAATGAATCATTAGTTTATAATCTAATATTGTAGTTATGGCTTTTTTATGACTAATATTGTCATATACTTTGTCCAGTAATGTTGATTTGTATTTTTGTGTTCTAACTAATTTACATTGGTTCCTTCCAAGGCTTTTATAATACATTTTAATTCTAGTTTGCATTATTTTTATGGCAAATGCAAACAAATAAAAAAAGCAAACAAATACGTGCCTGCCCTGATGAGAAGTTACGGCAGCCTATGAACACCATACATGTTGTACGCGAGTCGATGTGTGTGGTTGGGGTGTAAAGCCAATTGGCCAAGTCTGTATGGTACCTTAGCCTTTAGACTGGAACATAACATTACATTGTCATTTTTGCAGCAGGTACAGGTAAGAAGGTCCCTACCTGGGCGAGTTGCTGTACAGCACTCTACCACCAGTGATCCAGTTGGTAACGAATAATGGTCCTTTTCGCCATAGTCGTCTCTTACGAGCTGCCAAGCAGGACGGCGATCTGCACAAATGATCTGAACCAATTCTAATTGACACACATGTTTTTTTTTCATTAAGCAGTCTTTCTACTAGGAAAACTGGCGACCCTCAAACAGGGTTTTTAGTAAAAAAAATTGTATAAATTATTTGCACGCCACTATTTCTTGCTTTTCTTTAAATGATTAAATTATATGTATTAGTTTTTATTAGATTACTTAAATTAATAATTAACAGTCGTTTAATTAATAAGGTTTCTACTACTAAAGCCGTCCACTCTTTATTTCGATGAACAAATCTGTTTGGTGAATATTAACAGTAATCACATTGGTAATCACTAAATCATACATCATTTATTTCTTGCTTGGACACATGTTTTATCTGGTCTTAATAATAGTGTGAAGTACAAATGTTCCGCCATTTACATGGCATCCAAGTATTTTTGTACAATATTCTTCGATTCCTATCTCTTCACTTTATATACCTATTATTCAATTCATATAATTATTCTAATCATACTTTATCTTTTATATAAAATTCCCGTGTCACTATGTTAGTTACCGTACTCCTCCGAAATGGCTTTACCGATTCTCGTGAAATTTTGTTCGCATATTGAGTAGGTCTGAGAACCGGCTTACATCTATTTCTTATAACCCTAAGTGAGGAGGGTGAATCACAGCAAAAAAATTAGCAGAACAACGTCTGCCGGTTCAACTATTATATAAATAAATAACAACTGGGAAATTATTTTGAAATGTCAATTTATTTTTACATTTTACTTACACTTAGTTCATTTATTATTATAGCAGCTGAATAGTAACACTTCTTTCTTCTAAAATATATTCATACCTCTCCGTCAAATAGTTTTCAGTTTAAAGTTCCTTCACACATTTGGTTATGAATAAAGGGGGCTATACACTAAAGTTTTTAGTAAGTTCTCGCGACGTGCTACTTTGTTTTTTGCAACAAACTCCAATGAAATATGGTACAAGTTTTGACATAAAACATAACTTTACTAAAAGTTCGCCCGACAAAAGGATGTATCCTTTAACAGAATGTGATGTGGTTAAATCTTTTTGTACTTGTGGCAACATCTGGAGCTCTCTGTTATACGTAATTTTAATAAGTTGACACATTATCGTTCTAATAGAACTTGCGAAGTGACATTTTACAAAAACCGTTGTACTTAGTACGTTGAAGATTTGAAACATATAGATGTAAGTAGAAAAAATTAAAATGAAAAATGAAAATTATTTATTTCCGGAATATGCATGTTAAAAAGTTGTTACAAAGATATTTTAAAATACAACATATTCTACCACATTGTGGTGTGCAAATATTTAGTTAAATTTGAAGAAGTTAAATCGCAGCACTTATTTATATTTTTAATAAACAATTTATTTATTTATAAACATACGTTTCGTAATTTATTATAAATTTTAGTCCTATCTACCGTACACTACCAAGCAACATTTCCAAACTTAACCAGTCGGTAGAAGAAACGGCGAAACAAAGTCCCCGGCAACAATGATTTTATTACTTAAATTAGATTTAATTTTTTTTTAAAAATATATATATTTTATTTATTTATGCTTGTCTGTAAGAAAATCTTACTAGTATCTCAATCTTAGTAGTATGGAGTAGATGGTATAGTATAGACTATATTTTAGTTCTGAGGGAATCTAGTTTATTTATTTACCACTAGTGGTCACACGTTGGTCGAAATTCGAACATAATAAATTTTTAAATCTTGTTGATAAGAACGCCATCTTCATTTCTCAAAACCAATTACTTTGATTCCAAACTTTTTAGTGCGCCATTTGTGATCTTTTATCGTTATCATCAATATATTTGTTTGTGTCTGTCAAATGCATGGTAGTGTGGGTAATGTTTTGTTTATTGATTTAATGTACTTTAGAAGCATTATTATTGAAAAACATTAGCGTTCTGCACTTCTCCTACACATAAACTATAAGTGTGCCAAATTTTATGCATCTCAGTCAGTGCAATTTTCGTAAATAGGGGTCCAAATTTTTTGCTACAGTTTGATTCGCATTACAAAGCTCGTTTCGTCATTTTTATAATCATTTGACATATTATACGTAATTATGGGGCATAGCTGCATATTAATATACGTTTGAAATTGTGAGGTAGGGCATCTTTATGAAAAGTATAAAGAGGATCTTATTATAAAACTGAAAAATATACCGCTGACAATTTAATTTGCAGTTTTTTACAATTTATTTCAATCATGTAAATCAAATTTTCGTTCAGAGTGTTTTTAAAACAAAAGCCTTCATTTTTTTTCAAAGAGATAGACCTAGTGTCACTTCAGATACTTAACGCATTAATTCTTATGACATTGTTCACAGAATGCTATTCTCACATTAGAAGTTATATTAAGAAATCACGTGCACACTTTTATTAGTACTAAAGTTACTACTACTAAAGTACGTACAGTAAAGTAAGTACTAAAGTTATTGTATTTCTTTTTTGCTCCATTGAAACTACAAAATAACAAAATCGGCCAAGTACGAGTCCTCGCCCATGAAGGGTTCCTTAGAAGCAAGTAACATAATACACAATTACTTGTTGTTCATATACAGTGGCTGCAGTTTACGATTTATGAAGATGTCGGTCTTCGCGTGGTAAAACTGAAAAATTAAGATATTTTTTACGTATTTTTCCAGGATAAAAGTATCCCATTTTATGCCCAGGATAATAAGGTATAATTATACCAAGTTTCATCGAAATCGAACCATTAGTTTTCACGTGACGCCTGAACATACAGACAGACAAATTTTTTATTAATCACATATTTGGGTTTGGTATCGAACCAGTAACACCCCTGCTATTTATTTTTTCAATATTTTCAATGTACAGAATTGATCCTTCTACAGATTTATTATATGTATACCTAGATTAAAATATTCGCTAGATCTTGTTCAAACTAATTTTCGGTGGAAGTTTACAATAATGTACATAACAGTTTTATAGTTTTATCATTCTCTTATTTTAAAAGTTACAGGGAGAGGGACAAAATTGACTACTTTGAAAGTGTTTCTCGCACAAACTTAGGTTTGATGTAAACTGTTTGATGTTAACATAAATCCGTTAATAAAAACTGACTTCAAAACTAGAAAGTAAAAAATATTAAAGATTTAATTTTAACTAGGTATATAATACCTATTATTTATATGTGCTATTTACTATAAGTTTGAATTGCTAAAAAGGAAATTTAATAGTTAGTTTTATTATAATTATTAGTTTAAGGCTTGGTACTGACTTCAAACCTATTAGTAAATAGTACATATAAGTAATAGGTAGTATGTTAGTATGTTAAATCTTAATGATTTTTTACTTTTTAGTTTTCAAGTCGGTTTTTATTAAAGTAGTTATTTTTATTTAATACTTTTTAGTTTATTGCTGATATCATTTAATTTGAAAAATTTACATCGTGATAGGTAAAAGTAGGTAAAAAGTATTAATAAAATAAAAACAAATAGGCCTACCTAAATCAAATTTTTTTGGGACCAATTCGAAACCATCTGCAATCGGTGTACATACATAAAAAATATACATACCGGACGAATTAAGAAGAAAAAAGCAGAAGGTTTTTCAGAACTTGGTTAAAAAATGAGTTTAATTTATTAGTACCGGAAAAATCTAAAACATAATAATATAATAATAATAATAATTTATTTCATAAAATAGGGAGTAATCTTTTACAATAATTGGTAGGAGCCATCTTTTAGGCATGACAAGCCTGTGCCAGAGGAATCCGCTCTTCTAAAATTACAATTTTCCCTAGACAGAGGTGTAAACATTATTGAAAATCTAATATAATTTGAAAAATAAATTTTCTTTTAACTAATATGTACAACCTACAACATGTTATGCCGTTAATAAAATGTATACCTACCAAATATAACGGCATATTTCTAATAGTTTCGGAAAACAGTCGCTGTGACATACGAACGGACAGATAGACAGACAGACACGGTGACAGGTTCCGTTTTTTCCATTTGGCTACGGAACTACAAAACGACATCGCCGGTTGCAAAATTCAAAACTACACAATGTCTATTCCACTCCAGGAGCTCAATTTAAAGCAGTAAAAAGATAAAGTCAACTGTTATTTCAAGCAGTTCTCAATTTCAGTGCTCTGTGTTTAAAAAATGGCGGACAAAACCGTCAGTAAATTAAAATTTAACTTCCGTAATGCTTTGAGCCATTTCCTTAATGCAGTTCTTGTAATGGTGTGCCGTTTTATAGGAAATAGAAAAACAAAATGAACGCAAGAGCCATGCTTGAATGTTTACGTGTCATCACAATAGCGACTAAGGTAAAAGTTTTATTTATGCGAAAAGTTGTTTCATTTATCTTTCACGGGGTTTTTCTGAAAAGTCCGTTAGCTTTGTAGCATAAATAACACTCCATTAAAATATGTGGAGGAAATGAGTCTACTTTGTGAATATTTCAACATTTTGATATATAGCCAATTTGCGTTTATATGACTCTACTACAGGTGCTGAGCTTTTGTTATATTAAAGCACTGGCAACTGCTAAATACACTCCTTTTATAGTGGAGTAAATGCCAAGTTCCCCCAAAATCGTGATAAGCAAATTGGATTTTATTAAAAAATGGATAAAAGTTTTGCAGAGGGTCTTCTTCTGTGTTGATTTCAATGTCTTTGGTTGATTTTTTTTCAGAGGGTTGGTGCCTCTTTTTTTTATAACTGGATAGCACGGCAGTTTATAGACCAACTAATTTGAAGAAACCTTTGCCTTCCTGCCAGGCAGCTCGTAAAAGGCGAGCATAGGTTTATCATCACTAACACCGTGACATCTGATTAGGTGTTATAGTTTTGTAGCGACTCGTCCGTATTGCTACTACCGCCTAACCTATTCCTGCCGCTATAACGTCTCAGCCTCAGCTAGGCAACGCACCATTACCACCCTTGGTGTCTCTAGACAGCGTGAATTTCTTACCATAATAAAACCCTTTCTTGTTTGGCTTTTGCTGTGAAAGTCAATACTTACCTTGTGAATGATAAACTAATGCGACACTTTTTTCGGTGAAAACACATATTACAATAGATTTTTGAAGAATAATTCAAAAAGTACATACTTTATAAAATAATATTGTTTAGAGTTTGAATTAGTATTCATGGCGTATAGAAAAAGTAAAACAATTGATTGATTGTGGCTATAGATTTAATACAAACATAGTTGTAGTTTAATACAAACATTATTTTTTTATAACATTGGAAGGCAAACAAGCAGACGGATTTCCTGATGGTAAGAAATTCCCGCCGCCTAAACACACCAAAGGTGGTAATGGTGCGTTGCCAACCAGAGGCCAGGATGTTAGGCCTCGAGCAAAAGTAAGTTAAGTTACCTTACCCTCCGAACCGGAACACGTCATGACGTTATGGCGGCAGGGATAGGTAAGGCGGTGGTACCAATCCGGGCGAGTCGCTGCGAAACTCTACCACCTAGTAAAATATGATATATGAAATTAATGAAAGTCGATTCTTATTTGTCGAAATCATCGTTTAAGTTCCAAAATGAAATAACCCAAAAAATATTTTTTTGCTGGGAAAAATAAAACTTTTTAAAGCAGTTATTAAAACTTTAATTTTTATATTTCGTTAAAGTTGCTAGCATAAAAACTAATAGAGCTATAACGAAAACAGTGTTGGTTCTGAGTTTCATTTGACAGGAAAAGTTGAGAAAATCACCCCTTAATTACTACCCCGAGAGAAAAATAATCACTTCCATTCTCTTTTTTTATGTACCTGTGGTATTCTCTATAAGTTTGGGTGCTTTTAAGTTCCTAATTGATATTTACAATGTGTTTTTTTTTTCTTATTTTATTATTTCTACATTTGACTTAATGTTTTTTTAAATACATACTCTTTCAACTGTTCGCAAAATTTCGCTTATTCGCAAAATTTCATTCGCTTAAAAATGTATTTTTTTGACGGAACACGTTATGACGTTATGGCGGCAGGAATAGGTAAGACGGTGGTATCAATCCAGGTGAGTTGCTGCGAAACTCTATCACCTAGTCAGATGTCACGGTGTTAGTGACGGTAAGCCTATGCTCGCCTTTTACGAGCTGCCTGGCAGGAAGGCAGATGGTCTATTCAGCAAAGGAGCCCGGACCAACACGGGGTGTATTACCATTACTATAATACGTCCTATTATTGACACCATCACATTAGTACTCGAAATATTTAGCTCAAAGTAATTTTATTGCAAAATTAAGTTATAAAACCTGACCATGTAGCAAATGATACCAACTTTGACAAGATTCAAAGACAAGTTCAGTTTAACTTCAAAAAAGATTTCTTCATTTCAAAGGTCAACTATTTCAATTAAGAAGCCTGCAACGTTTGAAACTTTGTTTAAATTTCCACCAACTTCAGGACTTCCAACTCGTTTTGCAACAACTTCACAAAAAGGTTTTACACATTTCTCAAGGTCAACTGATAACCTTAAATATTTATTAAAAAGCTAAAATTTCACTGCTTAATACGGCCCTGGATTAAAATCGTGATGAATCTTTATTAAATTATGATAAATGACCCTACACTTATGGCCACTTGCACATCCTTGGGTTAAGAATTTAACACTGAGTTAGCGTCTAACTAGGGTTGAATCATCTTATATTTGACAGTTTAACTCAATATTAAATGTAACCAGGGAATGTCATAAGATCTAAATGATATTAAGTATTAAAATAATTAAATGCCTCGTTAGCCACCTCGTTGGTCTAATGAAAAACATTTAAAAAAAATAGGCTTAGCCGAGTAAAGATGGGAAGCATTTTGAGCATTTTTAGATTTTTATGTTTCGCAATCTGTATGTCTTACTATGTTCTGTTCGCGATTCAAGCCTAATCTACTGAACCGTTCGTAGCAAAATTTAGCACTTAATACTTTGAGGAAGGTTATAGGCATTTATTACGCTTTGTGTATACCAGACTCGTTTGTATATGACATTATCGTGCTAGTGTTGCCAGGATGCTTGCACATGTAATCTAAAATCTAGGTCAATAAAGAGCGATGCTCCACTAATATCTGTGGTGTTTAAAGGCGAAGGTGTTATCTTACGATCAAGATAGACGCCTGCTAGTTCGATATCTTATATTTTATAACAGAAGATCAATAGAATCAAATGTTTTAAATACTTATTTTGCGTTGTTATTAATTTGTACGGTTACAAAAAATTGTAACCGTAATAAGTAAGTATGATTCAATCCTTTTCACAGGAGACAAATTATAAATATTAAGTTTTCCGGGATTGAAAACAGTAGTCTCGCAGTTTTCGTGTGGCCATGAATAAAGCGAAATATAAATTGTTTTTCTACAAACATTTCTAACGAAATGTTTAAGCTTTCATGGATTTAAATAATGTAGCTTTTTGTAAAGCTTTTTATTAAATATTTTGTTTCTGCAGTTTTAAAGATTTAATGTTCAGGAGTTGTAAAATCTATAGTCGGCTTTAACATTGCTTTAGAAATGACGGAGACATGGATTAGCATAATTGATTTTATGTAATGTATTTAGCATAATAATACATAAAAAATGTAGGAGTCGAACATATAACACTCCTCCTTTTTTATGTTGGTTAAAAAATTGTGTGAACGAGTCCGTGTACTAGAACCCATTAAGCGGTCTAGGTGTATTTCTACGTTAGCTATCATCACTTCAACCGATACTTCAATAGAAACAAATAGATAATTTTCAGTAAAAAGCTAACTTAATACCATATAAGTTGTTGTTATGTGAAGTAGGGAGATGAATTTACCCGCTTTACTTTTCTTCGAAAAAGTATTATTTTACGTTCAAATCGCTCGTTTTATTGCCCAACAAAAATGACCTCTCGCTGCGACTAATAAAAGTTTGTTCATTAGTGTATCCGCTAAGAAGTTCGTAGGACGACTTTTAATTTCGTTTTTGCTTAATTTCGACGGCTCGATGATAAAGTAATTTTAAAATTCATCCAGCATTTTTACAGAAAAATTACAGCAACATTAAAAATAGCGTGAAAATATATATTCAGCTTTGATGTTACTATCATTATACTGCCATCTTTAATATGGACTATAGTACTCCGAAGTTCAACTTGGTATTATAGTATTTATTGCATCATTACACATACTACAATGTCAACTTTACTCTTACTTTAGTCAATGTAATTCATAATCGCCTTTGTGGTCTAGCGGTCCAGGTGTTGGACGTGACTGCATGAGATCCCGCGTTCGATTCCCGGGTCGGGCAACAAAAAGAAAATTCGGCTTTTCCAATTCTACAAAAAAAAAAGAAATGTTGAAAAATGCCCAATTGGCAAATTCCCCGTGTTGGTCCGGGCTCCTTTGTAGAACAGACCTTCAGCCTTCCTGTCCCAGGCAGCTCGTAAAAGGCGAGCATAGGCTTGCCGTCACTAACACCGTGATATCTGACTAGGTGGTAGTGTTTCGCAGCGACTCACCCGGATTGGTACCACCGCCTTACCTATTCCTGCCGCCATAACGTCATGACGTGTTCCGGTTCGGAGGGTAAGGTAGCCGGTAACCTTACTTTTGCTCGAAGCTTAACATCCCGGCCTCTGGTTGGCAATGCACCATTACCACCTTTGATGTCTCTAAGCGGTGGAAATTTCTTAGCATCAGGAAATCCGTCTGCTTGCTTGCCTTCCAATGTCATAAAAAAAATGCTTGCCACTGCTGGTAGCAATCGACATCATGGTATGGAATATTATGGCACCTACGACTAGCCAAAGACACGAAGTCCCACAATGTGCAGCAAGCCTATCGCCAATGGACACATATCCGATCCCGAGCAACGTTTTTTATATAAGAAAATTGGAAAAATCCAATTTTCATTTTATTGCCAAAACCGGGATTCAAAACCGGGACCTACGGAAATCAAGTCCAATAACTGAACCGCTAGACTACAGAGGCGATATGCGTAGAAGTATAAAATAGATGATTGATTCCAAATGTCTTTTTGTTAAACATAAGTACAGGAATAACTTCACGCTTAAAAGCATTGAACGTTTTTCCAGTAACTGTACGCTTCCATTACATTGGTAAAGCAAATTTCTCAAGTGAAAACGATAGAATTGCGATCATTTGGTCCGCAGATCGCCAAGCGCGTTCTAAAGGTGCCATACACAGGACGACATTAAAAATAAGACTAAAGACAATTAGATATCTTTTAACACCGTAACATCAGTGTTAGCTTTTATCTTGTTTCAGTTTGGAAATAGAGTGTTTTGGCTAATAGGCGTTAATTTAAGTCAATTTGAAGGTTCATTAAAACTCGCTCAAGAAATAACAACTATTTGTATCGTTCCACGTTGTTATAATTTAGATAGGTATCTGTGATTAATTCTTTCATAAACGAAATATTATTGACAAAAAAAGTATGTTTTCGCCCTTATCTCTTATTATGTAACCAGAGGTATAACCACCCACGACTAGCTAAGACACTAAGTCTCAATGATGTGACAGGCGACACACCTATCGCCAACAGGGGAAATATCCAGTCCCGGGCGAGTTGTTGTTATTGACATAGCCCTGTTATTATTAAACAATTTAAAACACATTAATTGTGTTGCTCAACCTGGATATTGAATTTCGGAAACTCGAGTGCAGTAAAGTCAAATCCAAAAACTGACCAATAGACTACAAAGGCGAAAATACATACCAGGTCCATTGCGGGGTAAGAACATAGTGTATAGAGTTTGTAATCACAATTGGTTATTATATCTGCAGATGTTCTTAGCTTCTTCTACAATATTACTAAGTAAAGTAAAGAACTGACAAGTATTTCTTATAATCAGTAGTCGCCCATTGGTCGAAATTCGACCATAATGATTTTAATATCTTGTTGATAAGAACGTCATCTTCATTTATCTAGACCAAATACTTTGTTTCCAAAAATTTTAGTGCGCCATCTGTAATCTTTGTCATCAACATATTTGTTTGTGTGTGTCAAATGACCATGCATTTGACACACACAAACAAATATGTTGATGTGTGGGTAATTTTTTTTATAATATTGGAAAGCAAACAAGCAGATGGATTTCCTGATGGTAAGAAATTCTTGACGCCTAGAGACACCAAAGGTGGTAATGGGGCGTTGCCTACCTGTGGCCGGGATGTTAGGCCTCGAGCAAAAGTAAGTTTACCGGCTACCTTAACCTCCAAACCGGAACACGTCATGACGTTATGGCAGCAGGAATAGGTAAGGCGGTGGTACCAATCCGGGTGAATCGCTGCAAAACTCTACCACTTAGTAATGTAACGTTTTATTTATTGATTTAATGTACTTTATAAGCATAACTGTTGAAAAATAGTGGCGTTCTGCACTTCTCCTACACATAAACTATAAGTGTGCCAAATTTTATGCTCCTGCTTCCTCGCAATTTTCGTAAAAAGGGATCCAAAATCTTGGCATCACGTATTAATATATAGATAGCAGTAAAACTGCAACAACCGACTCCAAACATTTTATTGGGTACCACGTCGTGATTTGATAATTATTTTTTTGGAAAGACAGTAAATGGTTCCGAAATGTTTCCACATAATTTTTACCTACATCTTACTAGTAGTTTTTGAGTTATACTTAATAATGTACATAAATTGACGAGGTCGTCAAGATAGATGAAGAATTTATGCATTATTAATTATAATTCAAAAACCACTAGTTGGATAATGATAAAGCTAATACAA
>NJDD01007403.1:52699-65298 GCA_002245505.1 Calephelis nemesis
ACAAGCGGGTGGTGACCGTGACTTGTGGCGCTCTTTGGGGGAGGCCTATGACCAGCAGTAGACGTCCTCCGGCTAATGATGAGGATGATATTACTGTCTGACCCGGCAAATGTTTTATCGCTTGTATCTTCTAGCGGTATGAAATATACATTACGACCATTTTTACTACGCCCCTATCCCGAAGAGGTAGGCAGAGGTAAACTTAAGGCACCCACGACTAGTTGATACCAAGTTCCGCAATATGATAGGTTGCAAGCCTATTGCCAATCGGGCACATATCCAGTCCCGGGCAGAGTATTTTTTTTTAGAAAATTGACAAACACATTTTAAGATTGTCCGACCCGGAGATCGAATATTTGACCTCATGAATTCAAGTTCTTACCTTACTTACAATAAACAAATATATCTAATATATAAAATTCTCGTGTCACGGTGTGCGTGATCCAATGCCTTCGAAATGGCTTTACCGATTCACATGAAGTTTTGTGAGCATATTGAGTAGGTCTGAGAATAGGCCAATATCTGTTTTTTATACCTCTACGTGATGAGGGTGATTCACCCCTTATTTAATAAAATTATATTAAAAAAATATATATTAAAAATATACAGAACAATGTCTGCTATCTAACGGTCAGCTAGTAATTTATGAAAACGATAAAAAATTTTTGAAGGAGTTTGACTACAAGCCTGAGATTCTTATGTTATAAGTTAAGTTTCATATTACCAACATCTCTCAGGGCTAAGAAATAATATGTTGGCTGAAGTGGCGAATAGTTTTATAGTTTTAAAAGAGTAGATAAAAGTTGTTAATGTATGTGAAACGCGTAAAAAATTGACGCTAGTATCTTTTTTAGCGGTCCGAGTAAAACTTGGGAACGTAGCTTGACGTATTTGAACAATATCATATCAATAATACAATCAGGGGGCCTACCATGAACGCTTATAGCAGTATTATTTCCATTTTGCTAAATGTCCGTATTTATAAGCAACTTTATGGTGTACGTCATAAGGTTGTCTTTCTCCGATGACAATTAGTATTATTAAAATAATACTGTTTTAAGAGTTTATGGTAACCCCCCTGGCCATAAATCAATCTCTCGAATAATTATACATCAATCGCATGCTAGTGCTAATCAGATAATTTAAATTATTCCACCGCGACTAATCTAGTCGTAGCTAGGTGGTACAATAAAGTAACAACAAAGAGAAGCAGAATTTTCTCTCCCATTATCAGGAAAGAAAGTTGCTTGTTCGCTGACTTCAAACAGCTGATCAATACATAAAGTAATCAACACAATTAGATGACATTATCTTCTAAAAATTTCGTGTCACAATGTTCGTTCCCGTACTCCTCCGAAACGGCTTGACCGATTCTCTTTATCATTTTGAAAAAGTTTGAGAATCAGCCAACATCTATTTTTCATACCCCTAAATAATATTTTTTTAAAATTACATTAAAAAAATAGCAGAACAAAGTCTGCCGCGTCAGATACTTGCATATAAAATAATTTCCCAAAGACTGTAAGCTATTTTGACATAACACTGTTACGGTAGTTTTTTTAAAACACACATACATACACACACACGTCAAACTTAAAACAACCCTCGTTTTCCAAGCGGCCTGTCAATCGGAAAGCATTCAACGCTGCTATTGGGTAGATAAACTATAAAAGTCCTCTAACACTGCGATTGCGGATTTAAAAAAGTTATTATTTAAAAATCGGGTAATTGTAATTAATTTCAATTGTTCATCCGTACAAAGCCTGGTCGGCTCGCTAGTGTTGAATAAAATGTGAAAATTTGTCACAGTATTTGTACACGACACGGGTCCTTGACGAGGGATCATTGTAATGTAGGACAATTTAAAACGTAAAATTTATATGTAATTGCGGTAGAGTTATTGTATGTAGAAAATAAGGCATCTTGTTGCGGACGGAGTTTAAAATAAATAAGTAAAATATTTACGTCACATATAAACTTTTGACTAGGAAACAATTACTTAAAAAAACTTGAGTGTTTTCATATTATATTTACGTCACACGTAAGCTAAATGTTTACGTGTGTAAAAAATTGAGTGTTTTTATATAATAAAAGGATTTTTAATAAAATGTCTTAAGTGATTAAAAATAGTATAGCTCTTGGTAATAGCGTCACAAAAAAACCGTTAATTATTCCATGTAAACTTGTTATTGTTTTTGGAACAAACTCTATATCTGAATAGATGAATAAAAAATATTTATTCATGAATACGTTTACTTACATTCTAATAATAGGTAGATAAGTAACTACATATACTACTACTTCACATATCGAAACACATAGGTTACAAAAAATCCGTGTTGGTAAGGGCTCTCTTGCAAAATAGACTATCTGCCTACCTGCTAGGCAGCTCGTAAAAGGGCGAGCAAATTCTTACCCGGAATCGGGAAGGCTTGCTTAGGAGCCCAGACCAACACAAAACCTTGGTAACCTATGTGTATGTGTATCTATATGTGTAGTAGTATATGTAGGTACTTATCTACATCTAATTGAATATGTGCCCGGTGTGTGCTTTCATAATTAATGCGTAGTCTGAAAGTTTTGGATTTGTTCTTAAAAGAAAAAGATTTTGATTTACATTTTTATCTATTACTTTGTAGGTCTTTTCTAGTAGGGAACTTACTATAATATCCCAATTTCAATCTATATCTTTCATCACCCTAAAATAAGATCAAGGGAGATACGGCTAGACCCAATAACGACAATCTTAATTTATGAAGTATTCATATGAGGAAATCGTATCAGTTACACCATTTATATCTTTTTTTATGACATTGGAAGGCAAACAAGCAGACGGATTTCCTGATGGTAAGAAATTGACACCGCCTAGAGACACCAAAGATGGTAATGGTGCGTTGCCAACCAGAGCCCGAGATGTTAGTCCTCGAGCAAAAGTACGTTTAAGTTTAAAGGCTACCTTACCCTCCGAACCGGAACACGTCATGACGTTATGGCGACAGAAGTAGGTAAGGCGGTGGTACCAATCCGGGCGAGTCGCTGCGAAACTCTACCACCTAGTAAAAACGGTTGAATCGATGGCTGAAAATGTATAGGAGGCAGAAGTAGGAACTTCATCTCTGTGTTGGTCCGGATCCCCTGAGTAGAATAGACCATCTGCCGCTCTGCCAGGAAGCTCGTGGCACGCAAGCGCTGAATAAAATATAGGTCATTATTAACAAGACCATTGGTGGAAGAGTGGAAGAGTACTGTGCAATAACTTGCTAGGGTAGGAATCCACCGCCTTACCTATTCTTGCGGCCATAATGATAAGCTCATGCTTCGGGCTGAAGAAAGGGGTAGCCGTTAGACTTTTACAATAGGCCATCCCGACCACAGGGCAGCAACACACCTACAACATCTATGGTGTTTATCGGCCACGGTTACCTTCTACTATTAGGTGACCTCTCGCATAAAAAGGAGACGGACATAGGATATTTTTTATTCTATTTAACTGCTAGGAAACTAGGGAAAATATTTAATAAATATGTAATGTAATCGTTTTTTGTAATAGTTTTTATAGTTTATTGAAATGCTAATTGAATTCAATTGTTGGTTTGTTTTAATTGGTAATTTAATTTTGATTGTTAGTTTATTTGTAAATTGCTAATTTCATTTAATTGTTAAATTATATATTTGCTAAAATTTTAATTTAATGTGTACGTGGAGCTTTTAATTTAAGAAAGTTATTTGCACCTGTACTTGGAGTAACACTTGACTTGTTTTTTATGTTTTGTTTTTACTGTTTTGTATTAGTGTAAGTGTGTAGTGCAATAAATAAATAAATAAATCTGAGTAGGTAGAACGAAGTTTTCCGAAAGAGCTAGTAGACAAAGAAAATAAAATCTCTGGTATAGAAATAAATACAAACCTCAGAAAAAAGTAACTCATGCACCCATCTCAAACATAACCTTTAACCCTTGGAACATGCCATTCACCCACACTCAACTTCCTCTAATGAGGCGGCTATTATACTACCTTTTACACCCAGACTCACACGTTACAGCCAAAGGAAATTGGAAAAAGGGATTCTAAACTCTATCCTCAAATGTTAAAGCTTAATTTCCTTTACCTTTCCCGAATTTAATGTTTGTGAGAGCCACGAAAATCCCATTTGCAATGTAAAGAATTTTCGTGTAATTAAATCATCGTATCCGAAACAAGATTTCGAGTGATTTTATTCAAATAAACTTTTTACTGAAATTAGGCCACCGTACGAAAACCTGAGTTTATTTTTAATTTGGACATAATATTCGTTTTTGAGCAACGCAGAGTATAAAAGTAGGTTATTTACTTTGATTAACAATACTAG
The DNA here is from genome assembly GCA_002245505.1 of Calephelis nemesis. Lineage (NCBI taxonomy): Eukaryota > Metazoa > Arthropoda > Insecta > Lepidoptera > Riodinidae > Calephelis > Calephelis nemesis. The sequence continues at coordinate 57,048 of NJDD01007403.1, forward strand.
ATGCGATGCCGGTAGCAGATTTTTAAATAGCTGCTGCTCCCAGCTTCGTCCGTATAAAGGTTTTTTAATTGAAACACAAGATAAAATTAGTCCATGTCTTCAAAATGTTTTGTTTATGGTATTGGAAGGCAAACAAGTTGACGGATTTCCTGATGGTAAGAAATTCACGCCGCCTAAAGACACCAAAGGTGGTAATGGTGCGTTGCCAACCTGAGGCCGGGATGTTAGGCCTCGAGCAAAAGTAAGTTTACCCGCTACCTTATCCTCCAAATTGGAACACGTCAACGGCAACCATTGGACATTATAGTGGCAACTCAACAAACAAACTCTACCACCTAGTTAGATGTCACGGTGTTAGTGAAGGTAAAGCTGTGCTTAACTTTTACGAGCTCCCTGGCAGGAAGACAAATGGACTATTCTGCAAAGGAGACCGGACCAACGCGGGGATATTTATTTAAGGATTTTAATAATCGGATAATTCCGCTGTTATCAGATAATTCCAATCCAATTACAATCACAACAGCGTCTTTGTCTTCCCCACTTACATGACTTTTTAATATCGTTGATGACATAGTCATTATCTTAGTATACGATTGCCTTTGTACATAGAAGTATCGATTATTTTACCTTATAAGTGTTATAAGTGCGTTTCAAGTGTGTTTTGTGTTTACTTTTAGAAAGTGAAAAATTCGTGAGGTATTAAAAAGAGTTATTTTTATCATAAAGTATCTTCACGCCAATAAAACCGTAGTAGGCAGAGGCACAACCAGGGCACCCACGACTAGCCAAAAAATTTAAGTCCCAAAATGTGATAGGTGGGAAACCTATCAACCGCGCACATATTCAATCTCGAGCAACATTTTTGTGTAGAAAATTGGAAAACCAATTTTTTTTCATTGTTTTTGGTGATTGGCTAGTGTTTTTCATAATTATTATACTTAGTAAGAAATTTAAAATAATATTAGACGCAGAACATATTTTGGTCTGGTGTGACAAGACTCGTTGAGATATTAAGGTTAAAGTGGATATTTCTTTTTCCAAGTTCTAATTTACTACATTGCCAAAAATTAATATTTATCAGTTTAACAGTTTTTACGTTTAACTGGAACATACATACAAATGTACACATTTCTCATTTGTAATTAGATATTTATTAAGGGATATAATTCCCTCCACCATATTTTTCTCTCCACTATATTCTTTTCCTATCCGTGAAAGAATGGGGTCAAAGAAGTTAAAATGAGAAAGACCATGCTCGGTTAGTTCGATCATTTGGAAAGAATTACTGATGATCAAAAGATTGACAAATCAGATATACAATACCAATGTGGATGATGTAGGTACCCAGGGAGACCTAGGTTGACGTTACATGATTAAATCGCTCGGCTGTTATTCGAGGGTAGTGTCAACAGTCTCCAAAGCCGGCGTATTTGTATGAAAAGGGTAATGAATGTGAAGGAAGCCAGGCAGGCAGGATCATGATATTTGGAACTCGACATCCTCTGTCTACCCCGTAAGGGACTTGGCCTCGAGATATGAATATATGCATGTGTACGTATATGTTACACTAAATCATAAGCTCACTTATTATAAAGTTGTTTAATTTTCTGCTATATATTTTTGCAACCCTGTTTTGTTTGATGTTTCAATTAATGTAATAACTTAGTATTTCCTAAAAAAAATTTGTTACAATAATATCTCAGCATACTTGCATAAATTCATACACACCAGGAGAGAATAACGAGTGAAAATTACAACGATCCTTGCAGATCTGAATAGCTTTCCCAACATTCAATACTCTTTTCATACAAATATACCTAATGGTTTAGGAGACTCTTGACACTACCCTCGGATAAAACCTGAGCTATATCGTGCAATGTCAACCTAGGTCTCCCCGGTTACATTTACCCATTCACATCCACATTGTATAGCTGATTGGTCAACTGCCATTATTTCCACATGACCGTACAAATGATCATTCTTGTCTTCACATCTACTCTTTCATTAAATCCCACTCTTTCTCAGATCTTAATGTTGTAAATGCCTCAATATAAGTTGGCAACAATATATTTTTTCTACACATATACATATCTTCACGCCAAGTCTCTTATGGGGTGGGCAGATGGTATCAGTGCGACCTCACGATCCTGACAGACCTGTCTGGCTTCCTTCACATTATTACCCTTTTCATACAAACACGCCGGCTTCGGAGACTCTTGACACCACCCTCGGATAATATCCGAGCGATCTAATCGTGGATTGTCAACCCTGGTCTCACCGGGTATTTACATCCATCCACATTCGCATTATATATCTGCTTTGTCAATCTTTCCACATGACCGTACCAGCGGAGCATGCCCTTTCGCATTAACTATTTGCATTTTTTTCTGGTTCAACGAATTGAGGTAAATGACAGTAATTGTTTAAAATATTGTTTAAAAAAACCTACATCTCCCTTCCATAAGAATGTCGAAGAGTGGAAATGGAATATCTTTGGAAGAAGAGTATAAAAAAGACATTGGCATCACTCCTCAAGACGTAGCAACTCTACGCCAGTGGTTAAAAACCCAACCTCATCTGCCTGAGGAATATATTACAGGTTAGTATCGGTTTTCGGATCGGCTGATGTTATGTAGTTTTCATTTAAAGAAAGAAAGAAAATTATTATTTGCGGAATATGTGTGTAAATGAGATGTTACAAAAATATTGAAGTATATCAACATGTTCTACCATATTTTGGTGTGCAAATATTTTAACATTTATAAAAAATATTATTTAATTACATATTTATAACTAGTTTAATTATTTATTACCATTGTCATTGATGTAGTGCAATTTATATTATAGTAGTTATTAGATGAAATAATTGTATGACGAAATGCTCAAAAAAGTTTAGTAAATTAATTTATTGGTTTAATTAGTAAAAATTTAATAAACAAAACTACTCTTCTCGTCTTAAAAAATCACTACATTTACTTTAGGTTTATGTTTAAGTAGTTTAATTTTGTTTATTTTTTTGCTAATTTTTATGTTATGTGTGTTAGTTTATTATATTAAATAGTATACATTTAGTAGTTTATTTGTCTGTTACGGGTTGGCTGGATAAAATTTCTTTTATTAGAGTTAAGCTCGCCTTTTGTGCTTTGTTTTTTTATTTTACTTTTAACTATATTTTGTAATATCAGTTGTGTACATGAAAGAGTTAATAATAATAATAATTACATTATTTCAAATATTACATGTTCTGGTAAAGGAGGATAAGATAGTCGGTAAAATTACTTTTTCTCGGGGTCTAACACCCCAGTCTCAGGATGGCAACGCACCTTTACCTCCTTTGGTGTCTCTAGGCGGCGTAATTTTCTAATCATCAGGAAATCCGTTAGCTTGTTTGATTATTGATTGTAACTAATTAAAACAACAAAATAGTTAACAAGGCTCCATTATCATATTTATACGCTTAGGGTCGTGATTTTTGTATCATCAGGTGGTTTACTAACTTGTTATTCCTCCAATACCATTGAATAAGTCTACTATTCTTGCCTATCTCTATCAGTCTGTATGTTTGTTTGTGACTGCGTCTTGGTGACACTACTGATTAATTTTTATTAGTAGGGTTATCGGGCTGGAGGTCGTCCAACAATGACCTGGTCAAAGTCGCGGGGAGTCGCTGGTTACAAGTGACCGTGACTTGTGGCGCACTTTGGGGGAGGCCTATGTCCAGCAGTGGACGTCCTCCGGTTGATGATGATGATGAGTAGGGTTACTCTTGAATCTAGATTTTTTTTATGATAATGGAAGGGAGGTAAAGGCAAAAGAAACGGTTTCTTGATGGTAAGAAATTCACGCCGCCTAGAGACACCAAAGGTGGTAATAAACCATTGCCAACCAGTGGCCGGGATGTTACGCCTCATGCAAAAGTAAGTTTACCGGCTACATTGGTCTTGAAATGGAACACGTCAACGGCAAGCATTGGACGTTATGGCGGCAGAAATAGGTAAGGCGGTGTTACCAATCCGGGCGTGTCGCCGCGAAACTCTACAATCTTGTAGGATGTCATGGTGTTAGTGACGGTAAGCTTGTCAAGATCACCTTTAGCTGCCTGGCAGGAAGGAGATGGTCTATTCTGCAAAGAAGCCCGGACCAACACTAGCTTATACAAAAACAAAATTAACTTTAATCACTTTACTTATTTTTTTTTTAAATTTTAATTAATACAGTTTGTATCACCACAATTTACTTCAATAACAAACCTGTCGCGGAATGCAATTATATCTACAATTAGAGTCAGTAATATTACAACCTGAATTGACTTAACTGACTAACTAAACAATTTATACCTACACCATAACGTGGGAGAGTATATAAGTGTACTTTGTAACAAATTCTTTACATACGTACTCGTATCTTTGTTACAGATGTATGGAATTTTTGAAGTGAAAACTTCTTTAGGCGCGTTGAGCGTTTTGGTAGAGGGTAAAATCCTCGGTTCGCGTCACCGACATGCTAATGATAATAGTATATCTATAGCTATGGAGAGCCAGACTAGCGCACGCGCAGTAGCCTGTGTACACGTATACACTAATACATGAGACTATTATAGAAAGACTATTTCTGACTGACAAGATAATTGTATATTAATTATTTTTTCAACCTTTTTGTATTTATATTTTGTTCATGATTTGTTTAACCCATCATATGTAACTAATAAATAAAACATAAAAAAATTCATATAATTTTTGCATATAGTTTTAATTACTCTCAACTTAATATTTCCGTTTTCACTTCTATCGACAGTCCCACGACTGCTACTGTTTTTTTTTATACAAGATGAGGCAAACGAGTTAGTGGGTTACCTGATGGAAAGTGATCACCGCCGCCCACGGCCACCTGCAACACCAGGAGTATCACAGATGCGTTGCCGACCTTTAAGGAATGAGTACGCTCCTTTCTTGAAGGTCCCTAAGTCATAATTGTTTGGGAATACCGCCCTCGGTAACTGTTCCACAAAGATGTTGTGCGAGGTAAAAAATGTCTTAGGAATCGCACAGTTGTAGATCGCCACGCATCAAGATGATGGGCATTTTTTAAACTCTGTTGTCATGTTTTAAACTCTGTCGCGAAGTCCGAAGGTGGAAATCAGCGGCTGGAATTAAACCAAACAACTCCTCAGAACATTCCTCATGATAGATGCGGTAGAAAACATTGAGGGACCCAACCATTCTACGCTAAGCTTTTGTATGATAGTATATTTTTTATCACTCCTGCGAGACATACAGATAAATACAAACCTTTGTCCTTTCTTCTTTAAGTTCATCTGCTTCCTGTCTCTTTCAAATTTTTTCACAATCTGCGTTATTCGATTTATGCAAACTTTCATTTTCTATTTTTCTTCAGGAATTATTAAAACTACTTTTTCGGGAATACTTGAGTTGTTACAACAGTACAGTAGTACTATTTAAATTATGCGCTTCGGCTATGTTCGTCAAGCTTCGGAAATCTGAATGTATTTTAAAGATATCTATATAGAGTTGTTATTACACATAATTAATCATTTCGCTTAAATTTAGATTAGGTCAACCAATTTAAAATAAAAGTGTAGTGAAAAAAGAGAGTAAAAAGGGTTAAACCGAAACGCAAAATTTAAGTACTACTGGTACTGTACACCAAATTTCAACTCAGTTTGACTAGTAGTTTGTTATATGATTCATTGCATAGATATATATTTTTATTCTTCTAGTTATCCTTTATATACGAGTATATTTCCCCCGTGTTGATCCGGGCTCCTTTGTAGAATAGACCATCTGCTTTCCTTGCCAGGCAGCTCGTAAAAGGCGAGCAAAGGCTCACTGTCACTAACACCGTGAATTCTGACTAGGTGGTGGAGTTTAGCAGCGACTCGCCCGGATTGGTACCACCGCCTTACCTATTCCTGCCGCCATACCGTCATGTTCCGGTTCGGAGGGTAAGATAGTCGGCAAACTTACTTTTGCTCGAAGCCTAACATCCCGGCCCCAGGTTGGCAACGCACCATTACCACCTTTGGTGTCTCTAGGCGGCGTGAATTTCTTACCCTCAGGAAATCCGTCTGCTTGTTTGCCTTCCAATATCATAAAAATATATATGTATATATCGTTTTTTTTTTTTATTTTTACATATTTTCTTTAGATTTGGACCTGATCTTGGCGTATCATTGTTGCGATCGTAGTTTCTCTGTCACGAAACAACTCCTGGATCTTCATTATACACTGAAAACCTTATTTACAAATTATTTTAAAGATAGACAAATAGATAAGAGAACCAAAGAAACAATAAAGAATTGGTGAGTTTCAACTTCAGCCTAAATATTTGGTGATTGGCTAGTGTTTGACACTTCAAAATGACCCATTGTCTCTGTGGTCGAGTGGTTCAGTTGTCGGACTTGACTGCATGAGGTCCCGGGTTCGATTCTCGGGTCGGGCAACATAAAGAAACCACCTATCACATTGTGGGACTCAGTGTCTTCGGCTAGTCGTGGGTGACCTGGCTGTGCCTCTGCCTACCTATTCAGATATATGTGCGTGAAGGTACTTAATTACTTACTTACAAGACAACCCATTTCCAAATAATAAAATAACTCTTAAAATGAAATTAACATTTGTAAAAATATCAAAAATGTAAAAAAAAACTCTTGTGTCGTCGTTTATCCTTTATTCGTGTTCTGGTCGCGGAGGTGGGTGGTGGGAACGTCAGTTAGGCTTGTCACATTCTGTGTCGTTTGGAGGATTATTTGCAACAACAGTTACACTGCTTACGCAAAATTAGCAAAATAAAGGCTTACAATGGATTTCCGCAAGTAACGCCTGATTCAATAAAATTAAAAAAAAAAACATTTATAACATGAATTAAGAAGAACTACACCCACACCTTATTCTTTTCCCTAAAAATTAATAAATGAACTTATTAAAGCATACAAACCTGACCTACCAACCTATGTATGGGGCATAGCATAGAATTTGTAGCAGATAGGTTTGTAAGCTCGTAGTCGTTTTCATTTTTTTTGAAAAAAGAAGGAGATTAATTCTCCGTAATTTCTGAACGGATTTTATTTTTTATTTAAAAGAGCGTACTTCCTATTGGTAGCAAAGTTAGAATCTATTGATTAATTTTATGTACCTAAATGACTTATTGAATTTGAAGCAGTTTTTACAGTTTTTTAAATGTTATTTTGTTTATTTTTGTAACTCTGTTAATTATTAATACATTTTGATGATCAATTATTTTTTCGTTAGATGGTTTCATATAAATTCGATTAAAATCCGACCGATCCGAGGTTTTTCGATATTTTTTTTATGATATTGAAACAAATAGACGGATTTCCTGATGCTAAGAAATTCACGTCACCTAGAGACACCGAAGGTTGTAATGGTGCCTTGCTAACCTAAGGCCAGAATGTTGTGCTTCGAGCAAAAGTAAGTCAACCGGCTACCTTATCCTCCGAACCGGAACACGTCAATGGCAAGCATTGATGCTATGGTGGCAGGAACAGGAAAGGCGGTGGTACCAAGAAGAATAATATTTAAGAAGATTTTTAATGTCCTAAAGAAAAGAAGGAGAAGAAGGGTGTTAAAAGTTTGAGTTATCTGTAAGTGTGCGTATGTGTCTGTCTTATACCACACATTAGCTTTAAACAAATTTAGATGAGGGATTTTATTGGATGGCTGATAAAATTCAAATGGTTCTTATTGGCATAAGGATAGGTTTTTAATATACTGTGCTTAGATTCACATCTTAATAAAATCCTAATAATTCCAAATTTAATTCCTAATTCCATATATAAAAAAAACAGAGTTATTTCGTATCATGCAGCCTTAAATTTAATAAATTATATTATTGCAAAAAGTATTAACATTATGTTTCGTATAGTATATTTTGTTGCTGCTTTTATAGGCGTTAAAAAAAGTGACATGAGACGTCTGGTTGTTTTCGGTTTCTATAAATGTTTTATATCCTTTTTTATAATATTTTAAGCTATCTACATGTTCATTTCCTCGGAGAGGTTGGCAAAATTACAAACAGGACACCTACTACCATCCGAAGACTTTAAAGTACTAGGTGACCAGATTATCGCCAACCGGGCACATGTTGTACCTCAAGCAAAGTTGTTTTTTATCAGACAATAATTGAGAAAGTACATTTTATTTGTTTGTCCGAACTTATAATCAAATCCGAGACCTCATGCTGCGATAATATTTTAACTAGAGCTTTTATCTTA
>NJDD01007403.1:65387-96106 GCA_002245505.1 Calephelis nemesis
AAACGGCCTTTATAATTAATTTAAATTCTAAAGCACTTACGAGTTTTGACGTTAATATAAGTATATTGGTAAAAATCTATTCTATGGTAGATTATGATACTCTGATCATCTTTGTTACTTTACATATATGGAAACACTGGACTTGGGTAAACTTATTTCGCGTTAAATAGACAAATGATGTACAGATACGTGAAACTCATAAGGTTGCAGGCTGCAACATAGGAATCAATATATTTAGCAGCTATAGACCGGGTTCCTTTGCCTTCCTTCCGGCCAGCTCGTAAAAGGTGAGCATAGGCTTACCATAACTAACACCGTGACATCTGACTAAACTCAACAGAGTTTTGCAGCGACTCGCCTGGATTGGTACCTCGTTACGTTCTCCTACCGCCATAACGTCAAAGCTTCTGTATCCGGCATACTTACTTGTCGAGCACAAGTAAGTATGTCCCGGCGAACTTCGTTCCAACCGTTCAGTTTGTTTGTAAAAAAGTGTTGCTTTTTACCCATTTTCCCTGCATTTTTCCCGGTTTTTCTCTCCATAAGAACCTTCTTCTGTCTATAATTAACACAACAAAAATAGAATTAACCAAATCAATTCCGTCGTTTGGAAGTTATCGCTTACGAACACATTTAGCTATTCGTTTTTATATTATAGATTAAACTAAAGCAAGGAAATTTATACTACAAGGTTTTTTTTTCTGTAAGTTAACTTTCGACTTCTTTCAAGTAACTTTTTATTCCGTTATTTAAACGAATCCGTATTTTACTACAGATTCGGAAATCCGTCTGTGAGAAAACAAGCGGCATGAAACGTTATAGCTATATAGGTAGTATAGGTAACTAAAGTACCCGTCATAAGAAGCTATAAATTATGTAAACAAACGTTCGGGAGTTAACAACATTGGGTTCAAAGGAAAAAGTACTTTTTTAATATTTAATTAAAAATTTAATTAATTAATTATGTAGGTAAATATGTGTAATAAATTACGTATCTTTTGACGTTTTTTTTCGTGGCAAATTGATTTCCTTAGATGTACTGGGTACTGGCTCCATTATACGTTAATACACAATAACGAATAACAATAACGATAAAATTAAGGCAACAATTAACAAAACTAACAACAATAACAAAGTGATAACGAAAAGATAACAAAAATAACAATAACAACCAAATCCGCGATTTTAACAAAGCAATGAAAAATTTGAAACTCGAATGACGCGTTTATTTCAAAATGACGAACCGATGGTTTGCGTTCCCGGCGACCGGCGCGTCCCCGTACACTCAAACGTCAGTCGTTAGATATGATCCGACTAAATTAAATAGGTTGTTACTTTCATATAACTCGTCTATATTTTTATTTCGATTGAATATGGTCAGTTCATTACTGTCTCGAAGTAAAAATAATTACTTGGTAAAAGATGTTTGTTTACATAATTTACAGCTTCTCACGACAGGTACTTTAATTACTAGTAGTTAGTAATAATTAAGCTCAGTAAAACTGCAAAAACTGACTCTATTTCATTTTCTTATTCACGTCGCGATTTGATAATCCTTTTTTTGCTATTAGATAGAACTCCGAAATGGTCTCAAATAAATTATATTAACATCCTAGAAGTGGTTTTTGAGATACACTTAATAACGCATAATTCTTTTCACTAATCTAGACGACCTCATAATATAAGTGAAAAGTTTAAGTAAAAAAAAAGTATCTTCACGCCCATATCCCGGAAGGCAGAGGCACAACCAGGGCACCCACGACTAGCCAAAGATACTAAGTCCCATAATGTGATAGGTGGCAAGCCTATCGCCAACCGGGCACATTTCCAATCCCGACCAACATTTTTTTTATTAGAAAATTGGAAAAATCCAATTTTCTTTTTATTGGCCGACCCGGGATTCGAAGCCGAGACCTCATGCAGTCAAGTCCAACACCCGGACCGCTCGACCACAGAGGCGACAAGTTTAAAGTATATTAAGCATAACCCAAATGCAATAGTCGGTTCATGATAAAATGTACATGGGACTAGCTCGGAATCGTGATCTATCTTTGTAAAGAAGAACAATAAAAATCGGTTGGCTTTTGGCGGAGTAATCGCGTAACGAACATAAAAAAATTGAGAACCTCCTTTTTTGTAATCAGTTAGAATTATGTATGTAATAGGAAATATTAAAAAAATAAACACATAATTAATTCTGTTTTAGTTTATTCGTCGTTTTGCCGACACGGACTTGGGACGGAAATACTATATTATACGCAAGACTGGTTAACGACGATCCCAAAGTTTTTAATTCTGAAGAATGTTGCAGGTAATTTCATTTATTTAAGAGACAATATTAACATACCACTACCAAACTGGATAATGATGGTTCGGGCTCTTTTGCAGAATAGACCATCTGCCTTTCTGTGCCCGGCAGCTCGTATAAGGCCAACATAGGCTTAGCGTCACTAACACCTTGACATCTCACTAGATGGTAGAGTTTTGCAGCGGTTCATAAGGATTGGTACCACCGCTTTACGTATTCCTGCTGCCATAACTGCAATACTTGCCGTTGACGTGTTTCGGTTCGGAGGGTAAGGTAGTCGGGTAAACTAACTTTTGCTTTAAGCCTAAGATCCCGGCCTCACGTTGGCAACGCATCATTACCACCTTTGGTGTCTCTAGGCGGCGTGAATTTCTTACTATTTACAAATCTGTCTGCTTATTTGACTTCCAATTACGTTTATGGCGTACGAATGTAAGGATCCCATCGCTACTATGTAATACCATATTCAACCATAACTATGAGCTTCGGTAGTTTGCTTAAAAGTAAAGTAAAAGAAATTAAATATTTATACATTTTTTAACATTTGAATCACATCAGTTATGTATATTTTCAATAGTGTTTAATGTCTTATTTAATATGTTCAATGTCTCATTCGTACTTATAAAAAGCTTTCTAATTTATAGCAAATAATTTAAAGGTAGATTAATAGGGAAACAAGTGACAATGGATCACAAAAATTTCTAGCGCTGAGGCTAAAATATTTGTACGAGGTACGATAAAGCTAAGCATACATCTCTTCACGCCAAGTTCTGTAGTGGGTAGGCGAGAGTATCGAGTGCCAAAAGCTGAGCAAAAGCAAAAAATATTTATTTCTCAGATAAATTATTTCATAAGCAATTTCAGGGGTATCTTCATGGTAATGGATTTATTTCAATACATAGAAGGCACCTGGCCGGGGATGGTCTTGATCATTGATTTCGACAACGTCACCATGGGTCACATAGCTCGAGTCGAAATCCAAACATTACGAAATGTAATGTATTACCTCCAGGTAAAATGGGGCACATCTTATTATACCTAATCCATAAGGATAATCAGCTAAATCACACATTAAATTTTTCGTTATAAGGTACAATTATCTTAGAAGCTATTAACTTTGATTGATAGAAGAAGGCGTGAAATCCATACTTAAATCCAAATAAAATTATTCATTTGGATTTAAGTATGGATTTCTGCTGATGCTAATAAAACAGTTTATTGGTGTGTGTTATGTGGAGCTGGATATATTTGGGAGTTTTAGTTTCCGGTAAGTCCAATTCATTCATAGCACACTATTTTGCCTGTCTTGTCACGTCATAATATGTATACATTTTTTTGGTGGAAAATTGCAAATTCAATAATTTTATTTGGCTAATAATTTTGATTGAATATTTTCCGAGCCCTAGGCTCCTTAAAAGAATACAAGTAAACTGCTTTCCTACCAAGCAACCTAGTCGAGTGTTGGCTTCCTTGTCACTCATAATAATACGTGACCCAATCACCCAACAGTTTGGTTTCTAAACTACTTACCAAGATTGGTGACTTACAACTATATCATCAGTGACCGCCATCGTCATGTTACGATTTGGAGAAATGGGTTAGACAGAAGCTGAATAAACCTTATTTTATTACAAAATCTTATTTTTGCTCTGTGGTCTAGCGGTGATATTGGAGAAGTCGAATTGGTTTAGTGAGGTCCCGGGTTCTATTCTAGGGTCGGCCAGTGAAAAAATGTGGTTTGTTGAATTTTCTAGTAAAACCAACGTTAGCCGGGATGGTTAGCGATAGGCTTACCACCTATCACATTGTGGGGACTTGGGCAGATATCCCACTACACCGCGCACCGCTCCGGTTCGCGGTACTACGAAAAATAGTTTTGAACTAAAAAATCTTGATTTTATACCAAAACTGAACCCGCATTTTTATTCGGCGATATTGTTGTGGATATCCTGGTTGTTCGAGAACGTATCCTTTCGGAGATACGGGCATAAAGATACTTTTTTATTGCAGGAGGCGATTTTCCTCAAACTCAAAGGCTTGCACTATATAAACACACCCAGTTTCTTTGACAAGTTTTTAATGTTATTGAAGCCGTTTTTGAAGAAAGAAACGTTTGATATTTTACACATTCACACCGCTGGCTCAAAAACTCTGGAAAAGTTTCTGCCCATAGCAGCTCTACCTAAAGGAGCTGGTGGAGACTACAAAACAGTGGAAGAATGCCAAAGTAAGCTTGTTATCTATTTTTATTAAACTGGAAAGCAAATAAAAACGGATTTTTTGATAGTAAGAAATTCATGCCGCCTAGAGACAGCAAAGGTGGTGAGGGTGCGTTGCCAACCTAAGGCCGTGATGTTAGACTTCGAGCAAAAGTAAGTTTTGCGGCTACTTTACCCCCCAATTTGGAACATGTCAACGGCAAGCATTAGAAATTATGGCGGCAGGAATAGGTTGTGCGGTGGTACCAATCCGGGCGAGTCGCTGCTAAACTCTACCACCTAGTAGGATGTCATGGTGTTAGTGACGGTAGGCCTTTTTTATTCGTGGGGAAATCCATCATGGACACCCGCCACTTTCGGGGGAAGTGGCGGGTTATGTCAGACTCCTACTGACTAAAACCCCACGGTGTCCTCCCCTTTGCCAGGTACCGGAGCTGTGGGGACGCTTTGGCATACTTCCACTGCCCCGGCGGCGCTGGATCTCGCGATCCCCGTCGCGCAGCTCCTCTTAACAGGGGGCCACATATCGTCTGAAGTGGTGTACAGAGACACAGCGTACACCACTTCTGGAGTTCCAGTGGTGGCAGGCACCCCCGTAGCTGCCGCAACCCAATTTCGACCGGGCGGGCTAGATGGAAAGCCCGCCCCCTTCCTTCGCAGGCCTGCAAGCCGCCAACGCACCCTGTGTGCGCTCCTCGTGTCCCTCTTGGACAGAGAAGGGTACTGAGGAGCGCCCTCCCTGGTCCGTATTGGTTTTACCGGGGCCCCGGCTCGACCCCAGTTACTCAGCCCCCCCGCCACGACAAGGCTTGGACCCTTGGGGAGTTAGTGATAGTAGGCCTGTGCTAACCTTTTACGAGCTTCCTGGCAGGAAGACTGATGTCTATGCAAAGTAGCCAGGACCAACACCACCATTATTGACATATAGTTTACTCGCAGCCATCATCTTAATATATAATTAAAATTTTAATTATCGTGAGAGTTGCATTTGCACTATTATCAATTATTTATTTTTAACTACTTAGTGGTAGTAATTTATTTATATTTGACTTAACTTATTATTAAGATGTTAATTAAAACCGAAAACCGTGCGACGTGTTTTTTTATCTCTGTCAAATAACCTTCAGAGTTTTTTGTAATTGTTATTTTATGTTAACACCAAAAAAACATATCATAAATTTGGTTTTGAATTTACGTTTATGTATAACACCTACTATGTTAGTTACTTGTTATTTGTATATCTTCACGCTTATATCCCCGAAAAAGTAGGCAAAGGCACAACCAGGGACAGGTATACTAAGTCCTATCATGTAATAGGTGGCAAGCCTATAGCCAATCGAGCTCATATCTATTCCTGAGGCATCATATCAAAACCCACGTTCTTCTTTTTGTTTCCCAACTCGGGAGTTGAACCTGGGACTTCATGAAGTCAAATCCAACACCATTCGACAAGTCGACATTCGTAGTAAAAAAATCCTTTAAAAATCCTTAAGAAATAACGGAATAAAATTTTCTGAAGTTGTAGGTTCCTGCAACGAATCTCCAGGATTGATAATAGTGCATTGTTTTTTCTGTCATTGTTACATCGATACAATTATGGATTTCCGATAAACTAAATTTTTCTGGTAAACTAAATTTACCGGTCTTCTAAAGTATCTTCACGCCCATATCCCGGAAGAGGTAGGCAGAGACATAACCACGGCGTCCACGACTAGCCGGAAACACTAAGTTTCACAATGTGATAGGTGGAAAGCCTATCGCCAACCGGGCACATATCCAATCCCAAAAAACCAAATTTTCTTTTTGTTGCCCGACCCGGGATTCGAACCCGGGACCTCATGCAGTCAAGTCCAACACCTGAACCGCTAGACCACAGAAGCGATAACCGGTTTTCTACGAAATAGAAATGGTATAATGTCTTGTATTCTATCGTACTTATTTTTCCCCATGTTGGTCCGGAACACCACTAGTGGTAGAGTGCTGGGCGGCAACTTACCCGGATAAGGATCCGCAGCTTCAGCTATTCCTACCCCAATACTGACTCTCTCACGTTCCGGTCTGTAGGGTTAGGTAGCCGGTATATTTGTACATTTGGTCACAGGACAGCCACCTGTACCACCTAAACGTCACCTATCAGGAGACCTGTATGATTTGTCACTCAAATCAACTGTTTGTCACTCACTGTTCAAGTTTTTTTATGTGCTGAAAAAGCACATAATTAAAAATTAAGTTTGAATATCATTTAAAAACCACAAAAGTTTATAAAAAAATGTTCCCATGTTACGTACATCTGTATCTTGTATAGACCGCCTCCTTGGTCAAGTGGCTAGCGTACACGCCTAAATATACCGACCAACCGTGAGGCTCTGGTTCGATTCCTGACAGGGGCAGGCATTTATGTGATGAACATTTAGATGTCTGCATGTCTGGGTCTAGGTGTTAATTAAATTTATTCTAGTATCTATTTAAGTATTTCTATGTATTAGTACCATTGACTAACACCCATAACAAAAGTATATAAATTGCTTACATTGGGGTTAGATTCAATTTGTGTAACTTGTCCAGGGATATTTATATTTATATTTTTTTTGTACTTTATTTACTTATTTAGCTTTTTCTTTCTGAAGAACTGTGTTTTTTATTTACAGGAGAGATTGCAACACTCTTAGAAGATAACACTGATTTTTTTGAACGTGAAAACAAGAAACGAGTCAACGAAGCCCTCAGACGTGGAAAGCAAAAAACCATATCAGATATTTTTGGTGGATTAGAGGGTTCTTTTAAAACGTTAAATATTGACTGAATTATTGTTGTAATAACAATAAACATAAAACATACAAAAAATGTTTTTTTTTTATTAAATCCCTGAATATGTGGACAGAGGTTTAATATAATTCTTTTAAAAAAATACTTTAACATAAACTCAAAATTCAACTTTTTACATGATATTATTATCATTGCGGGTAAATAATTCTAAAATACATAACTGTTTACAATATCACCAAAATAACAATTATAGTATTAAAGTTATTTTTTTATACTTTCGTCAAATACAAAAAAAAAACTACTAGTTCAAAATTGGTGACTTTTTATTTTTAAATTCACTAATGATATATGTACCACATGGCAAGTTTTCACCCGAAGTGCAATTAATGCAAGCCTCTCCATATAAATAAACTTATTTTGACTAGACTATAGGTACAAGGTTGATTAAGGGTCCATGTATGGTAAACTACGTTAGCAGTATAATGTTTTTTTCATACAAAGTAATCATGGCTCTTGGTGACAAAAATACACAAGATTAACATGAAAATGCTATAAAAGACTAGGTGTTTCCAAAACACGATTCATTTCACTTTGCTAGATAGAAAAAAAATCAAAAAGTTAACCCTTTTTTGGAAGCAAAACCCAACTGTCTACTTCAATTTTGAAAATATCGACACCAGATTTAACATAAACATAGATAAGTACTATACCTAAAAGATAAGTTTTTCAGTTTTTATACATTTTTCAAATTACTTTTTAGTGATTTGTCGCTTAAGACGTTTACTTTAGAGCGCAATATTTCACAGTAATCATGGAACGGGGGAGTGCGGCGATTGGCTCTTCTTGCTTACTAAGTATGGGGCCTTAATGTGTGCTAAAGGTTTTATTCCTTTGGTATATGTGCTGTCTAGGAGAGCTGTCTCGCAGCTCGTAAGAGGCCAGCATAGGTTAAATGTTATAGTCCTGATTGCCAACTTGCCGGGCTTTATCTATGTTTGCTGCATTCATGCACTTGTCATTTTCCGGTTCGGAGGTTAGGGTAGAAGGTAGACTTACACGTTAAACCCCAGCCCCGGATACAGAATAGCGATGTCCCTATAATAACTATGGTATCGATGCAATTTATTTAGAAACACTTGTACTTTCCACAATACATTTTATTATTTTTTATTTTTATGATTTAGCCAACCGGTTTCGCTATACAAGCATCATCAGGGCTATATAACAACTGAAGTTTTGTTGAAAATAATACCGTCTTATTGTCATCCTCAAAAATGACGGTATTTAAATAAAAGAATACTGAGTGATGACATTAGTAAACAAATTTGAATTGAATGGGTTGACACGTTAGATTTTTACCCCAATAATGGGGAAAAATTTTCCCTTAACTAAGTACCTACTACTAGTGTTATCTATTGAACTAAATTCTACTATTAATAAATGTTTGAAAAATGAAAATCAAATCAAATTAAGTATTTTAATAATGGTAAAATAAAATAAATCGAAATCCTTTGGTAAAAAAATATCAAAATACCACATTGTACACCAAAAAACATCTCGAAATACTGAAAATTACAAATGATGTCAAAAAAAAATAAATAATAAATGTCAAATTAAAATGTTATACATTACAAAATTCAATCGAAACATAAAATAATTATAATAAAATAAAAGGAAATGTCAAATAATTACGCAAAATAAAACTATGTCAAAAAATGGCTGTCAGAATTAATTTCTTACTCCTAAGAATGCTATAGATATCTATTTATTTATTAGATATCTATTTATTTATTAAAAATTATTTCTGTATGTAAAAATCTATTCATTAAAAAATATGTTAAGCAGTGGAGAACTATTAACATCTACCTGATCATTTAATAATTTGGGGTCCCTTATCCTTCTATTAATTTCTAAAGCCTCTAAGGAATTGAGCTTCTTACCTTTGTCAAGAGTCTCCGAAACCGGCGTGTTTGTATGAAAAGGGTAATGAATGTGAAGGAAGCAAGACAGGTTTGTCAGGATCGTGAGGTCTGGCACTCGATACTCTCTGCCTACCCCGTAAGGGACTTGTCGTGAAGATATGTATGTATGTGTGTGTACAAAAACGAAGGGCTTGAAAGTTATTTAATGGATCAAAACAGTGACCTTCCTTTTATAAATACTTAGCAAAAGCAGAATCCCCTTTACCTAACCGCTAATTAGCTACATGTTCTTTTACCCTTATTGCGAACGATCGTCCCGTTTGTCCTACATATTCACTATCACAATCTTGACACTTCAATTTGCACACTCCACTCCTTGACAATGTTAGTACTCTAGATTTGTTATTAAAGAGTAATCTTTTTAAAGAGTGGCAAGTGTAATAGACTGGTTTCTTTTTTTGAAGCAATCGGGAACATTTGTATGTGATGTTACCTAAAAATGCCAATCTTACATACTTTGGTGGTTCTTTTTGTCCAGTCGTTGCGTTATTTCAGTACCATTAAATAAAGAAGATTATCGGGAGGAACTGGCAACTATAAAAACTATAGCTGTTAACAATGGATATGACACTAAAATGATTGACTCCTTAATAAAGAATAAGACTAAGAAGCAAGTGGCAAATTATTTATACGATATGCAAGATGCATTATATCGAGATGCAAGAGTAACCCTACTTATCAATATACACTGCAATATATGTCTCTTTAGTCAACTTTAGTTAGTGCGTTTTATATATCTAGTTTTATCTAATGTATTTTGCGTATTTTTTTGTATTTTATGCGTTTAAACTTTAAAAATTTATAGTTACCCGCTTTTCCTTGCTGCTTTGCTCGTTTAAGCCGTTAAAAAGTGTCTTAGGAGGAGGAAAAAAGTTGAAAATCGTGATAATGTGGATGAACCTAGAGGGGTCTTCCAGGATCGTGACTCTTGGAGTTTGACACTCTGCTTAACCCTAAAAAACTTGGCGTAATGATATGTCGACCCATTAGCCAATTCAACAAACTTATAAAAGTAATGCGTGACGATGCAAATTACAAATGGAATACCACCATGTATCAAGAAAAGACAGTGTACAATATGGGTCACAGACCAGTATGAATAAAAAAAGGGGAGTAGTACAGCCACTGACCGCATGCCGGTTCCAAAAGAACACACATAATCTATTTCATATCTTTGCCAAAGCTAATTATTATTATTTTATCCGTTTTGGTATTCCAGTCTCTACAAATTCTCATACATGTTACAAGTTCATTCAAAGTCAAAGAACAAGGAGTAAATGAATAAGTTTTTTAGATAGTGATACGTGGTCACCACTTCGAACATTCTTTCGAACATGTATAGTAATGTTTGGGCAACGGTTGTATTACTGATTTATTTATTTTATAATTTGTGGTACCGATCTTTTAAAAAATAAGCGAAGTGTTTTCTTGAAAGTCACTTAGACATGTAGTATTATGGAATATTACCGCTAATAACTGGTTTTGTCAAAAAAATACAATACACACCTAGATGAATACGAGGTGTTTTTATAACCGATTCTAAAAAAGAGGCGTTTTTTGTGTTTTTAATATGCGATTACTCGGTTAATAACGAACGGATACTAATTATTCTTCTACAAGGTCAGTTTCGATAAGGAGGTGATCCCAAAAATAAATATTCTTGTTTTTCTGTCTAATATATTATTATTATATCATTGGACGACCATATAAATTTATCTAACTCCCCCAAAGTCCTTCAAGTAAATCAATTATACTCTTGTAATGGGGGTGCCAATAGCGATATTATTATTACATATTATATACTTTCTAGCAGTTACCCGAGGCTTTGCTGGAGACACGTTGCTTTCCCCGTGTTAGTCCGGACTCCTTTGTAGAATAGACCATCTACCTTTCTGCCAGGCAGCTCGTAAAAGGCGAGCATAGGCTTATCGTTACTAACACCGTGACTTCTTACTAGGTAGTAGAGTTTCGCAGCGACTCGCTCTGATTGGTACCACCGCCTTTCCTATTTCAACCACTTGCCGTTGACGTGTTCCGGTTCGGAGGGCAAGGTAGCCGTTAAACTTACCTTTGCTCTAGGCCTAAGATCCCGGCCTCAGTTTGGCAACGCACAATTACCACATTTGTTGTCTCTAGGAGACATAAATTCCTTACCGTTAGGCAGACTTGTTTGCCCTCCATTATTATAAAAAAAGACAAAAAATTTGTCGCAGGCGACGTCACGGGTCTGAGCTATCTTATTTTTCAAGTGGGATCAAATTTCAAATGGTGTACAAATTTGATTAAAGTCTATTAATTAGAAGTACATATGTAAACATCTTAGAATAATAACGCGTTACATTATGTTAATATAGATATATACCGAAATAAATTTAAAAAACATAACCAGTAATACATAATATATCTTCGTTTATCAGAATAATAACCGTCCCTATAAAGAAGCCAAGTCTTGTAGATAGTCCGTCCAATTAGTAGATCCACACTATGACCATGGCAGAACATTTTGAGGATGCATATTTTTAATTTTACAAAGTTCAATCAATTACTTACTGTGGTAGACATATTACATGCTGTCCAGAATACAAAATAAACAAATATTTACATTTAATATGCTGAACATGGAAACGTATATGTGCATGTCGGATAATTTAAAGTTGGATTCAGATCAAATACAATGTCATCCCCACCTATTAAACAAACAAGTTTTTAGGGTAACGTATCACTACATAGTATAAAACAAAGTCGCTTCCTCTGTCCCTATGTCCATTTGTATGCTTAAATCTTTAAATCTTTTGGATGCCGTTTTTTAATAGATAAAATAATGGAAGAGGACGGTTTATATGTATATTTCATAACCGTGCAAAGCCGGGGCGAGTAGTTAAAAATAAACCTAAGTTTCGCTATTTTTGTCTGAAAAAATATTAACTGAATTAGGTAGCTTTTAATGTCTGCACATCCTTATACTCAAAGAGGTAGGAATAAGCACAAGCAGGTCATCCCCGATTAGTCGAAGACACCAAGTCCCACTGTGTTAATTAGAAAACCAACCGGGCGCATAACCCAACTTCGGACAACGTTCTTTTTTTATGAAAGTGAAAACACACATTTTGAACTCAACACCACAGGGTCAATAAAATGAACAACTTAATGTTTTTGACTTTTGTAAATATATTTGGGTATAAAATGTAGGTACGCTACGTTTTTTTTCTCACATTAAACTTCAAAAACACTTGTTAAAATAATTTTTCAGTTATTGAAGAATCTCTAGTTTCTTTGGCCATCCCATCACTAGCGAACAGGTTTCGCTAATTCTTTTTATTTTAATTTTGTAGTAATTTTTAGCTGGTTATTGTTAGTTTTGTTAAAGTGAGGTTTTTGGAACTTGAGTTCATATATCTGTAGGTACCTATGTTTGTATGTATGAATGTATGCATGTATGTATGTATGTACGTGTGTACTAAAATTTCCTTAAGTTTTATTAAAGTTTTTGACATATACTTTAATAAAACTTAAGGAATTTCTAAATTTTACGCAACTATTAGCTATTCTCCCATTTATCATATCCCACTATAGTACTGATAGGATTTATGGATTTTTATATTTCCTCCCAGTGTTAGTCCAGGTCCGCTGAGTAGAACAGAACAACTGCCTCTAAGCCAGGCTGCTTATTAGAGCCGAGCACTAGTTAAATATAGGTCATCTATACTTATAAAATGATGCACCTGACTGATTGACTGATTCATCATAGCTGAGCTAAAACTAGAGTTACAGACACGAAATTTAGTGAGTAGAGTCTTTTATTGAGTAGAGGCCCACTAAGGACAGAAAAAGGGTGGAAACGGAGTTAAAAGTTTGTATGGACGACCGTAACTTTTTAAGTTTGAAACATGAAAATTTATTATTGGCTTACTTATTTAAAATAATTAGATACGTATTTATGCGTTTCTGGAAATACTACCCCTTCGGGGGTAAATACGGGTTGGAAGTTTGTATGAAAGTCCTTATTAATGGGCTAATTTAAGGAAAAATATTAACTTCCACATGAGTAAAACCGCGGATAACAACTAGCCACTAATAACACCACCGATGGGAGAGTGCTATGCAGCAACTTGCCCAGGTAGGGATCTATCGCCCAACCTGTTCCAGATGCCATAATGACTGTCTTGTTGTAGTCCAGAGAGTAAGGTAGCTGGCAGAATTGCACAAGAGGCCTAACATCCCGCCAGCAGGACAATGACGCAACTGTAACATCTATGGAGTGTATGCCAAGGTTTTCTGTTAGGAGATCCGTGTATAAGTTCGATGCCTTGTTACTTCTTTCAATCCTACTCGTTCTCGGATCTCCCTGTTACGAATGTGTATAAAATATTTTTATATTATAAAAAATGTAGATAAATTAAGATTAGGTAATTATTATATTCTACGGAACCATCAGTGTGTAAAAATGAACCTGTGCATAGCAATCTTAATTTGAGATGTCGGCGTACCTATTGCAAAAATGGGTAAGAATGGTCAGTATTCGGAATTGTTTTTGACGGTACACAAGTATGAACATTAAAACTTAGCTCCGTACATTAAAATTAAATATTTCCATTATTTTTAGTCCAGTTTTTTGTAAGTTTGGAGGTAAATTTACCGATTTGACAAAGGCGAGGTATGTTTTTAAAATGTTTAAACAATTAGTATTTGTTATTAATTTTTCCCCGTATTAGGCTTTGCAGAATAGACCATCTGCGTGCCTGCCAGGCAGCTCGTAAAAGACGAGCATAGGCTTATCATCGCTATCACCGTGACATACTATCAGGCGGTAGAGTTTTGCAACGACTCGCCGGATTGGTACCAACGACATATCTATTCCTGCCACCATAACATCAGTACTTGCCGTTAACGTCTTCTGGTTTGGAGAGTAAGGTAGCCAGTAAACTGACTTTTGTTCAAACATCCCGGCCTTAGTTCAGCAACTCACCATTACCACCTATTTTTACTTTTGCTAAGCTTAAATTCACGCCGCCTAGAAACACCAAAGGTGATAATGGTGCGTTGCCAACCTGAGGCCGGGATGTTGGGCCTTGAGCAAAAACAAGTTTACCGGCAACCTTACCCTCCAAATCGAAACACGTCATGACGTTACGGCAGCAGGAATAGGTAAGGCGGTGGTACCAATCCAGGCGAGTCGTTGCGAAACTCTACCACCTAGTAGGATGTAACGGTATTGGTGACGGAAAGCCTATGCTTACCTTTTACGAGCTGCCTAGCAGGAAGGCAGATGGACTATTCTGCAAAGACCAACACTGGGAAAAACGGGGATTTTTCTGCTAATTAACTACGAAACCGGATATGCTAGTTAGGATAGATCTGCTATTTTGGTTGGCATCTCTTAAGACACAAGCACAGGTCAGTTGCCAACAAGAAAGGCAGCAGATTGCAGCTACTTGCCTTGCTTATTTCTGCCAACACCATGTCAATGTTCTGTTTCGGTTTGAAGGTTAGGGAAGCCAGAAGACTTTCACAGGAGGCCTAACATCTTGGCCGTAAGACAGCAGTTCCCCTGTGTTGGTCTGGGTCCGTTGAGTAGAGTGGACCATCTCACTCTCGATCAGGCAGCTTGTAAGAGGCGAGCACTGGTAAAAATGTAGGTCCTCACTGTCAAGATCACTGGTGGTAGGGTGCTGTGCAGCAACTTGCCCAGGTAGGGATCCACTGCCTTACTTATTCCTGCTGCGATAATGAGTCTGTCTTGTTTCGGTCCGGAGGGTAGGGCTCCGGTAGATTTGCACAATAGGTCTAACATCCCGGCTTCAGGACAGTGACGAACCTGTAGCGTCTATGGTGTTTATAGACCACGGTTATCTCTTACCATCGACAAAGCCGTGTGATTTTGAGCTGACCTTACATAAAAGAAGCGATGCACCTATAACAGCTATGGTATCTATATGCCACAATCGTTTCTTACTATCAGAAGAGTCTTGCGCTTGTTCGCTATCTTACCACATTAAAAAATTCGTAAAAATTATTAATGCATAATTTTTTTTAATTAATGCATAAAAAAGTAAAAATATTTAGTGTTTTTTCTAGAAAAATGCCAGCATGTGAGAGTGGAATGTCCATAGAAGAGGAGTACAAGAAGACCGGTATCACTCCTCAAGATGTAGCCACTTTACGACAGTGGCTGAAAACCCAACCACATTTACCCGAAAAGTACATCACAGGTATATGTTTTGAATTTAAAAATCAAACAAGCAGAAATTGCCTATAAATGTGTATTGCCAGCTGGAGACTGAGATAAATCATTAAGTTTTCTCTTCTTAAACATAGGTTAATTAATCTATACACATAAAAGAAAATCGTGTTAGTTACACTATTTATAACTCAAGAACGGCTAAACCGATTAGGCTGAAAATTGGTAGGGAGGTAACTTAAAACCGGAAGAGGGACATAGGATACATTTTATCCTGTTCAATTGTGAGGAAACTGGGAAAAACAACATTTTAATTTTTCCCATACAAACTGGACGGGCGCAACGAAGTTCGCGGGAGCAGCTAGTAGTAATACTACTACTACTACTACTACTACTACTAGATATATACATATCTATGAGACTGGGGAAAGTCTGGAGCATGATGGAATATTTTATTCAAAAATTATAAATCCACTTTCTCTATTTATTTTTTGCGACCCGTTTTGTGCGCATTGTACACGTAAGACTTTAGGTAACTAATGTATTTAGTATGATAAAAGTTGATAAAAAAAAAGTATCATCACGCCCCTATCCAGGCAGAGGACCAACTAGGGCACCCACGACTAGCCGAAGACACTAAGTCACAAAATGTGATGTTGGCAAGCCTATCGCCAACCGGGCACATTTCCAATCCCAAGCAACATTTTTTATTAGAAAATTGGAAAAGCCCAATTTTGCTTTTTGTTGCCCGACCCGGGATTCGAACCCGGGACCTCATGCAGTAAAGTCCAACAACTGAACTGCTAGATTATGATTATGATTATTATGTTTTGTATTTGTTTAAATAGTTTTACAATTACCACACTCTAACCGACTTATTAATACTGGGTCTTGGTGTTTATTAAATTAATTCTGGTTAGCGTACACACCTCACTAAATCGACGGAACGCGAGGCATGGGTTTCGTTCCCGATGGGGACAGGCATTTGTGTGATGAATTATTAGATGTCACCATTTCCAGGTCTGGATTCTGGTAAACGTTTAAGTATTTCTGTGTATTAGTATCGTCGCCTAACACCCAGACATAAGCATATAATTTGCTTACTTTAGAGCTAGATTCAACTTGTGTAAGTTGTCCAGGGATATTTATTTAACATTTATTTATTTATTTGTTAGTATCGTTAACTAACATTCATAACACAAGCATATCATTTCCTTATTTTGGAGCTAGATTTAATTTATGTAACCTGGCCATGTGTATTTATTCCTCGGAAATCACTTATCTGTCGGTGAAAACCGTAGGAAGATTGATATCGTTCAATAGATTTTGAAAACATTTTGAAAACAGATAGACAGCCACATTGACAGACGCAGCGGGCGGACTTTGTTTTATGTTATATGCGCTGACTATAGCTTTATACATTTTGATCTTTCAAACTAAAGTAAGTTAAATACTTAAAAATAATTAAAAAAAATCACACTCATACTGCTGAGACTTTATTAGTAAAATAAATAACCTTGAAGTTAAAATCATCAGTTTTGTAATACCTATTTACACACATAAACATTATATATACTGGCAGATAAAAAATGTAATATAAAAATTTACATACAGTTTTTAATGAACTGGGAAAATAGTTAACTTTATATATTATGTATTTTTATTTCTCGAAGACGTTACGAGCGACCTTCAACTGGGCTAAAAATTTAGCGGAAATTGATAAATATTTTAAAATTATATTTTTAGCCATATATCAGGCAAAAATGGTCTCAAGGATCGTGCCAATCGCACTCGATCTGCATACTACATAAGGGCGTAAAGAAAGAAAAAAAGAAAGAAATTTATTTGCGGAATATGTGTGTTTAAAAGTTGTTACAGAATATTTATTCGTACAAACATATTTTACCACATTGTGGTGTGCAAATATCTAACTTAATTAAATATATTGTAGTTTTTTTTAAAGAAATTCATGTATGTAAAACTATTATTCTATCTAATAAATTAAAAAAAGTTACTAGTGCTTATCCACACTACCTCGCTCAAATAAATAAACACGCAAAGTTCTTATCTTTATTGTATTAAATGTTTAAAAATCACCTGTGTGGTCTAGCAGTTCAGCTGTTGGACTTGACTGCCTGAACTCCCGGGTTGGAATCCCGGTTCAGACAACGAAAAGAAAATTGGGTTTTTCCAATTTTATAATACAAAAACGTTGCTCGGGATTGGATATGTGCCAGGTTGGCGTAGGCTTGCCACCTATCACATTGTGGGACTTAGCGTCTTCGGCTAGTCGTGGGTGCCCTGGTTGTGCCTCTGCCTACCTCTTCGGGGATATGGGTATGAAGATCCTTTTTTCCTACTTAAAAAAGTAAGGTTCTACATGTATTTTTCTATGTTGATAATTTTCTCAAAAACTGATATTCCGATTTGTATATTTCATTGTGTTTTATTTGATATAGCCATAAACTTCAAATAAGTTTAGTTGGTGCTCAGCAGAACTAGCACTATAAACTATATTCATTACTTTTTGGAATGACTTTTCCCCGTGTTGGTCTGGGCTTCTTTGCAGAATAGACCTTTTAGAATAGGCCTTCCTTCCAGCTCGTAAAAGGCGAGCACTAACACCGTGACATTTGACTAGGTGGTAGAGTTTCGCAGTGACTCACCCGGATTGGTACCACCGCCTTACCTATTCCTGCCGCCATAACGTCATGACGTGTTGCGATTTGGAGGGTAAGGTAGCCGGTAAACTTACTTTTGCTCGAGGTTTGCATCCCGGTCTCAGGTTGGCAAATAACCATTACCACCTTTTGTGTTTCTAGGCGGCGTGAATTTCTTGCCATCAGAAAATCCGTCTGTTTGTTTGCCTTCCAATATCACAAACAAAAAAATTGCTATTGTGATTACAGCCGTTAGATTTTTCCAACTTCACCGGACTCTATTTATATTCATTACAAGATCGCACAAAATTTTCACTTCTTAACCGTAATGTTTTAAACTATACAAATATTTAATACTAGCTGTTCCGGCGAACGTCGTTCCGCCCGTTCAGTTTGTATGGGAAAAATGTCGTTTTTCCTAGTTTCCCCGCTGTTGTAAGGGATAAAATGTACCCCCTGTCCTTCCCCTGGTTCTAAGCTACCTCTCCATCAAGTTTACGCCTAATCGGTTTAATTATCACGACTTCCTTTCTTTGATTATTTTTTTATTGTTTTAAGGTGTATTTTGATATTTGGGGCGAATACAAATTCAACGAACTAAAGACAATGAGAATTGGTCTAACATATGTCGCGGTGTAAGTGTTGAAACAAACCCGACTTTCTTTTATAAATATAGTTAAACTTAATACAAAAAAATAATACAAATGGAAAAATTTGTTTAATAACTTGTATTGCTTACAGACTTGGATCTGATTTTGGTGTATCACTGTTGCGACCGCAGTTTCTCCGTTGCCAAAGAAGTCCTGGACCTGCATTACACTTTGAAAACTTTATTCAATAATTATTTTAAAGGTCGTCGGTTGGATGAAAAAACTAAAGAAATTATGAAAAATTTGTAAGTTTTTATTTTCAAAAACAATATTGAACATAATGTAGAGACTAACATGATATCTTACCATATTTTTAACTAAAATGGAAAACTGTTATAACTGACTTGGGAAGTAGTTTATAGAATTTGCAAATAAGACGACAACAGATCATAAAAACTTGTGTGAACTTTGATTTTTCTTTTGCGATGGCAAACAAGCAGACGGATTTCTTTATGATATTGATGGTAACCGCCGCCTAGAGACACCAAAGGTGGTAATGGTGTGTTGCCAACCTTAGGTCGGGATATTAGCCTAGAGCAAATGTAAGTTTACCGGTTAACTTATCCTCTGAACAGGAACACGTAAACGGTAAGCACTAACGTTATCGCGACAGGAATAGGTAAGGCAGTGGTACTAATCTGGGCAAGTCTCTACGAAACTCTGCCACCTACTCAGATGTCTCAGTGCTAGGGACGGTAAGCCTATGCTTGGCAGAGTGGCCTATTCTACAAAGAAGCCCGAACCAACACGGGGATTTGTTCCTGTCTTTTCTTAATAGTGCGGAACAAAAAAAATACTAAATAGGTTAGAAAGTAGACTTTTAACTTTAATCTTAACTACTTTATGAAAACCAGACAAGTTATATTTTTTTTTGTACTATGAGAAAGCAAATAAATGGCAATTTTAATTCATGGTATCTACACATTGACGATTTTACTCCCTTGAATTGCCGCCTTGCATATTTTGGATACCCAGTATTCGTAAGCAATAGCCAAATATATTTATGACGGTATTTTTATTTTTTTATAATTATTTTTACATTTCAGTTTATTTACGGTGTTGCCAACTCGGGCTTACGATGGAAATGCAATATTATATTGCTCTATCGTGAACACCGACCCAAAAGTGTTTAATTCAGAAGAATTTTGCAGGTAACACTGATACTAGTTAATATATTACTTCTGTGTTTGTAATTGAATTGAAATATAAACCATGACAGAATCTTTAGTTTACTTCTTTTTAACCCCCGATGCAAAAAGAGGGATGTTGTTTGGCGTGTCTGTCTCTCTGTGTGTCTGTTTGCTGTGGCATCATAACTCCCGAACGGATGCAGTGCTTTCAATTTAGTTTTTTTTGTTTTAAAGGTAACTTAAATAACTCTGATAAAACCAAGTTATTTTGTTTTGTTCTAGAGCAATATTTATGATCATGGATATTTGGCAACATGAAGAAGGAACTTGGCCTGGAATGCTGTTGATCATCGACTTCAAACACCTCACTTTGGGTCACGTCTCCAAAATTGAAATCCAAACTGCGCGGAACGTTCTATATTTCTTGCAGGTATAATATCTGTCAATTATTATTACAAATATCATCATAATCATGGTCATCGTAATCATCATCATACTTATCATCTTAATCATCACAAAAGTCATAATCATCACAAACAATATCACCCCACCCTAACTTCATTAATTTGTAATCGCTTCATTTTACCGATAGCAATTGAATTTATCTGTATATAAATAAGTGATGCAAAAACTTTGGACCCGATTTAGGAAAATTGCGTGGACGCAGGAGTATAAAATTTGGCACACTTATAGTTTATGTGTAGGAGAAGTGCAGAACGCTAATATTTTTCAATAATAATGCTTATAAAGTACATTAAATCAATAAATAAACATTACCCACACTACCATGCATTTGACACACACACAAACAAAATATATTGATGATAACGATAAAAGCTCACAGATGTCGCACTAACTATTCATAAAGTTTAGTAGTTGTTCTTGAGAAATAAATGAAGATGACGTTCTTATCAACAAGACATTAAAATTTATTATGGTCAAATTTCTATCAATAGGCGACAACTAGTTTACTTGAAATATCTCCAAATCTTATAAAAAAAACAGACAGGTTATACGACAAGATTAACAGGATTTTAATCTGCATCCTATCCCACACAACTTTGTATAATAAATAGTCGCTAATTAGAAGCATTGTATTGATTTTAAGCAACAAAAACTGGTGATAAAAATAATCCTGCAAAATACGTTGATAATTATTAGCATAGTTTTTTTGCTACATTTGCAATGATCTTGACCTTTGAATAATGACCCTGACTTCATAAAATAAAACTTATTATTGGCGGACATAAAACTTTAGAAGATAAAAATAAATTTTAATTCTTCGTAAGTATAAGTCATAACTTCCATTCTTATCATGGACAAACCTGCAAAAAAACGACTAACTAGCACTAAATTATAAAAAAAAGAAACAGAATTAATGACGTTAAATAAACGAAGTTGCAAATATTCTAATATACATAGATACATACATATATTCACGCCAAGTGCCTTACGGGGTAGGCAGAGAGTATCGAGTGCCAGACTATTTTACTTACTACATTCTAATATACCTGGCTATTTAAGCAGACTTCAAAAAAGAAGGAAGTATTCAACTTGAATGTGTTTTTCCCCGTGATGGCCCCGGCTCTTTTGTCGAACAGACCATCTGCAACTTGCAGACTTGCGAATTAGAGAGCCGATTACTTACCTATCCTTTCAATTAAAATATTAACAACATAACTTACATAACAGCAAACGAAAGAACTTCTTTGATTATAGGTAGGTACACAACAGTAAAAATACTATTAATTCTTAATATCAGAGGCAATACACACACACACACACATATACACACAAGCGCGCACACACACACGCACACACACCACAAAACAACTACCCATCCATGGCATATCTATGTACTCTACTAAGCTGCAATGTCTCTTAATATAGCAGAGAAGTATACTTGCACGCTCTCTGGTCCCAGAACAAAACATAAATCTGTCTAAGTTGTTTTAATAATATTAGTTATTAAATATTTAATTGATTTTTTCTGAAATATCTTTAAGAGACATACACCGCTAATTTACAATTTTATTATTTAACCTGTTTGAATAAAGATAAAAATTAAAGATATGTACCTAATTCAAAGATGCTTATTTTAAGATATTAATATGCTAATGCATTATAAAAAATGTAAATGATTGTTGCACCAAATTATGTATGTACATGTATTTTTCCATACTTTAATAATTCTGCAATTACGATTCTTAATTATAACCAATACACAGATAAATAAAGAAATATATACAATGTTCGTTTTATAATAATTTGTTTCAAATTTAAAAAATATTTTCAAAATCGGTTTTTTCTCACCTACATCCTTAGAAGAAAGGCAAAAAGTAACCTTTATTCCATACATCCTTAGAAGAAAGGCAAAAAGTAACCTTTATTCCACATATCCATCAGTAAGTCTGTCTGCATATCATAGCCAGTTTACCCTCAAACTATGATCCTACAGTTTAATACTTTTAGTTATCCCCTGACTGACCCTTTAACATGAGCTTTCAAACAATGAAACCCTCGTTGATGTCGGTCTATCCGTTCGAATGTTATGGTGCCACATGCACACCCACACACACACGCGATAAGCTAGGTTAATAAAAAAATATGAAAAAAATGTGCAGTCAGTCAGACAAGGTAATAGAGTCCTGCAATAACTTGCTGGAATCCAATTTTCTTTTGGTTGGCCGACCCGGGATCCGAACCCGGGACCTCTTGCAGTCAAGTCCAACAACTGAACCGCTAGACCACAGAGGCGATCGTTAATAAGGGTATATTAAAAGACATAACGTTGAATCGCATAATAACTTGTAACTGAAATTTTAAAAACATAAAACCTCGTTGTTTGAATGGCTAGCGTACACGCCTAACTACACCGACCAGCCGTGAGGCTCGAGTTCGATTCCCGACGGAGGCAGACATTTGTGTGACGAACTGGGGACTGGGAACTTTGGGTGTCTGCATTTCCGGGTCTGGGTGTTTATTAAATTTATACTGGAATCTAGTTAAGTATTTCTGTGTATTAGAATCGTTGATTAACACCCATAACTCAAGTATATAATTTGCTTACTTTGGGGAAAAAAAAATAACAAACGCGGTTCTATGCGAAAATACCCAAAAGGAAACGGATCTCCTGAAAATATTAATAATTACTTTAATGTTGTTTCAAAAAGTGTGTAATACTTATTCTGAATAAAAAATATTCGTAATATTTCAATGCATTGTCATTAAAGATCGGAAGGTCGAATGAATAGGTACGTAATGTAAATAAACAGTACTTATGGCCACTTAGTGACATAGTCTATAGTTATCTACACGGTCAAGTCATGCTTTTCCTGTTCAAGGCTTATAAGATGAAGAAATGACTCAAACTTGTGAATGTGTGGTTCCGTAGCATTAATGCAAAAGAAAGAAAATGGAAGAAGGAGAAGAGAAAGATTTAAAATGCCATTTGTTTGATTGGGTCCCAGTATATTTTTGCTTCAATTTTGTTAATTATTGAATACTGTTAAACCTTTTTTTATAATTTTCAGCTAATAAAAAAAAATAAAAAAGAAAAAAATATTTAAAAAACGTGTGTTAAGAAGTTTTTGCAATACCTTATTTATACTAACGTATTCTACCAAATTGTAGTGTGCAAGTATTTAATATATTTGTAAACCATCAATAGGAAAAAAGAGAGATGTTATGTTTGACGCGTATATGTACGTGTGTGTCCCATTTGCATCGTAACTTTTGAACCGATTTTGATGCTAATTTATTAAAAAGCAGCCATAATCAACATTTTTATTTATTTACATTTAGTATATTTACATTTTATTATAGTTTAAACATATATTTGTAACAACTTTGGGAGTTTTAGTTGGAACTCTCTGACAAACAGGATTGATCATATCTACCTTGAACTGCCACCGTCCCGTATGCTAGCCAATTAGAAGAATAAACGGCAAATTTATTTTATTACTTGTTTTATTATCTTCATCTTTCTGACTTTTTACTAATTGACACTTTTCAATTAATTTTAATGATGTAGGAAATCAACGAATCCACCACTCGCAAATAAAATGATCTAGTAATTTATAGTGCTGGATTAGTAGTTTTAGTGGATGGTAGGTGGCGGAATCCTGGAATCCGTTGATTGGTACCGATTTTTCTTGCCTAACAACAGTGTTCACCTTTGTCTTGTTCCGGTATAATCAGTATTGTCAACTTTTAAAAATTTTTGACAATAAACATCTTGGATATTTCTTTGCGACGAATGTTTTTTTGTAAGAAAGTTCGATCTGTTTTACACATTACAAGTTCGCTGATTTTCTTTCATAGAATATGCTCTGACAGGTTTAAATAAGTCTTGACTGCTTGGTGGAAGACTGCTGTGCAGCAACTTGGCGGGGTCCACCACCTTACCTATTCCTGGTGCCATTACTTCAGTGTAATGTTCCGGTCCAGAAGGTAGCGTAGCCTAAAGACCTGCTGCGCGACTGGCCACAGGACTATGACCCACCTACAACATCTAGAATGTCCGAAGATAACGACTGTCTTTTATGTCCAGCAGTGGACGTCCTCAGGCTTAAGATGCAAAATAAATGATGTGTCATACATACCTTGACCTTTTTAATTGTATAATAGATTTCTAATTGGATGTAATTATACTAGCATGACAGATACACAGATCATCGCAGATAATAATATATAATATTATGTCATCTCTTGTTATAAAAGGTGTTTTGTCTCCGTTACTATGATTACATAATGTATAAAGACGATTCTATTATGTAGTTAACTACTACTTGCTGGTTGTTAACTTAAAATCGTATTATTATTAATCGTATTATTAAAATCGTATTATTAGCAGCAAACTGCTAACTCTATCGTTAATTATACACAAATTGTTAACTATTTTTTTAATTTGAACAGGGGCAATAATTTATTCATTCGTTAATAATGAACGTACAAATCATTGATTCATTCATTGATGCATTCGTTCATTTTTCACTCATCGTTTATTCAGTAATTAATTCAATTTGCAGTCATAAATCTTTTAAGATTGTGTAATTTGTATTGGCAAAAATTTAACACTTTCAAAGTCAAAAAAGTACCATGTTTTGCTGACATTGAAGAATAATCGGTCGTCTCATACAAGTTCTAGTCAATACTCAGGAATAGTGGTCTATCGGATTCTCCGGATTCAATAACTGCGGCAAAGGCAAGGCAAACCCAACCAAAACACTAACTCTCAAGAAACTACACTACACCGTTGCCGCCAGTCTCGGCGACGATCTCTCTTGCGCCCGGCATCGATCGTCGAGCGACTCTTCCATCAAGTCCACTCAGTAACCAGAACCCTGCACAAGATGAGGTACGGTCTCCCGGGAGAGCCCTTGTTTCTGGCATTGCAGGGAACATGTCTCGGGCTGAGCACCCTGCTCGGACCAAAAAGCCCGGTGAATTTGTAAAAACTCTGAAGAAGCCAACATATTAGTGATTTAAAAAAAACACGCAGGACATTACAGTATTATGTGTTTAAAATACACCTTAGCTAACTATGAAAAACATACAATATATGACGAATACAACGGACATTTTTTGTGACAATGGGCGACTGTTATTAGTTGCCACCGGTTAACTGCCTTGTTATGACCATGACGGTGTCATCATAAACGCATGATATCACCGACCACCACCCCTCTCGTTCCTCCCCGACGGGGACAGACGTTTGTGTGATTTTTGGGTTCTTTAAATTTATTCTATTATTTATTTAAGGGTCCATATACGCTAAAATACGTCAGCAGTATAATGTTTTTTTCATACAAAGCAATCATGGATCTTGGTGACAAAAATACACAAGATTAACATGAATATATGCTTTATAAGACTAGTGTTTCCAAAACACAATTCATTTCACTTTGCCTGATAGAAAAAAATAGAAAATTTAACCGTTTTTTGAAAGCAAAACCAAACTGTCCACTTCAATTATGAAAATATCGACTTAACATAAACATAGATAAGTACTGTACCTAAAAGATAAGTGTTTCAGATTTAATATTTTTTTCAATTACTTTTATAGTTTCAAAAATAGTGATTTGTCGCTTAAGACGTTTACTTTAGAGCGCAATATTTCATAGTACTCGTAATCATGGAACCGGGGAGTGCGGTGATAGGCTCTTCTGGCTGACTAAGTATGGGGCCTTAAGTATTTCTATGTATTCGTATCGTTCTATAGCAACTATCACTCAAACATATAATTTGTTTATTTTGGGGTTAGATTAGATTTGTATAATATGCTCGGAAAACCAACAGAAAATCTGGTTTTTAAAATGTCAAATTGCATTTTCTATTTATAATACCTATATCAAAAAAATATTTCAATTTTAAATTTGTATTTTTCCGCTTCTGTGTTCTATCGATTCGGTGTTGGACTTGATGGAATGATGTCCCGGGACCGACCCCTGCAACATACATAAACATAGATTTTTCCACTTTTAAATAAAACGACGCTGCTCAGGATCAGTCAGCCTTATTGGAGATAGCCACCAAAAACAAAGTAGGACATAAGTGTCTTCGGCTAGCAGCTGTCATGTTTGTACCTCTGCTGACATTGGGGATATGTGCGAAAAAATATATTTTATGTGAATACTAGCGGTCCCGGCGAACTTCGTTCCACCCGTTTAATTTTTTCAGTCGTTCAGCAGTAAAGCGCTTACCAACACATTTAGCAACTCATTCAATAAATTTTTGTTTACATTTTTGTTATTCTTAATAGCTTGAAATTTCCATTTTCCAGGAAGCCATGTTCGTCAAGCTGAAGGGACTACATTACTTGAATGCACCAAGTTTCGTCGACAAAGTGCTTTTGATAATCAAACCATTCTTGAAAAAGGAGCTGTCGGAATCCCTTCACATACACACCATTGGGTCAAAAACCATAGAAAAGTTTCTGCCTATAGAAGCACTGCCTAAGGAGGCTGGCGGACAATACAAAAGCCAGGAAGAATTGCAAGGTAACTTATCTAACTATATTAAATCATTACATGATTTTCTCAATAATAGTCTAGAAACTAAACTGCCTTGATAGTTCAGAGGTCAGCGATTCGATTTTTGATATGGATAAGGTAAAAAATGTATTTGTTTCATGTTTCGATTTCGTAGTTGGTCTTTGAGCCCTACTAAAGACTATTATGATAGGCAAAGGAAATACTTTAATAACCAGCTCGTAAGAACAGAGTGTAGTTTTTCCCACCATCTCTGTATAGCAAAGCAGTATCTCATGACACCAAACCAAAATATATAAAGTACTAGCCGACCTGGGTTTCGTTCACTTAGCACTCGATACTTTCTACCTAAAAGGGTAGTTGGCGTGAATATATGTCTGAATATGAAAGATATTCTGTACGTCTGAATATTTCTCTATATTTCGGGTTTCAAGCTATTTTGTCACTTTTGGTGTTGTTTTGGCAGCAATTTTTAAGTATAAAGCTTGTAACTTTGTAAAATACGGGACAATGTAAAGCATGCACTAACAAATAAAAGAAGAACTAATTAAATTAGACTACGCGTTTTAAAGGTATTTTTATTAATACCTTAAAATAGTTATTTTAATTATTTAATTACTTTTTACACGCTGTTTTTTGCATTGATTACATGATTATTTATTTATTTACTATTTCCCAAAATACATTTTATGGCAAGAAGAATACAAAAACACGTTAATCGTAATTAAAATAATGTAGCATTGTATTTATTCAAATGCAGTTATACCCTTTGTTACATCACTCAATTATTATGCATTGAATTATTTTTCTGAGACAAAACTTGCCAGGCATTAAATGTTAACGAGATGTCATACAATGCAACGATTATTCAAAGTCGGCCAAGTGCGAGTTGAAATATCTAAATATACGTGATGGCAAAACTTTGGACCTCTAGAAAAATTGCGCGGACGTAGGAGAATAAAATTTAGAACACTTATAGTTCATGTACAGGAGAAGTGTAGAACGCTAATATTTTTCAATAACAATGCTTATAAAGTACATTAAATCAATAAATGAAACATTACCCATACTACCATGCATGAGACATACAAACAAACATATTGATTATAACGATAAAAGATCACAGATGGCGCACAAAAAAGTTTGGAAACAAAGTAGTTGGTCTTCAGAAATGAAGATGGCGTTCTTATCATCAAGATTTTAAATTTATTATGTTCGAATTTCGACCAACGGGCGACCACTAGTATTATTCAATAATCTCTTTCTAGAATTTCCTCCTATAGGTTCTGAACTCTTAAAAATATAGTCTGACTGCCAGTCAGCTAGTAAAATAAGTTGATGACTTGGTCCCTGGTAGAATTGTGCCCTACATATTTCCTGTCATTATAATATCAGTACTAATCTATATTGAATTGCAATTTGTTAGGTAAAAAAGACTATTATTTGCGGAGCGGGAATTTTACCACCAGGAAATCCGTCTGTTTGTTTGCCTTTCAATACCACACAAAAAATAGAAAATTTTATGCGATTCGTTTACATGTAAACTGTTACAGTAAGAATTTGTTAACTTTGATTTCAGGAGAGGTATTAAAGAAGTTAGAAGAAAATGCTTCATTTCTTGAATATGAAAACAATAAACGCGTAAACGAAGCGCTGAGAGCTGGAAAACAGAAGACAATTACAGATATTTTTGGTGGTGTTGAAGGTTCTTTTAAATCACTGAGTATTGATTAAACTTTAAATAATATTACTTCTAAAATCAATTTTAAATAACCCACAGGAAATACTTAATTTGAAATAATATTCAATCATTTGTGGAATATATTTAGTTTTAGCTTAGGATACTATCATCTATTTTCGATTTAGTTTTAAGCTTTCAAGACATACAATGCAAAGAACAAAAAAGACATGTGTCTTTTCCCCGTGTTGGTCCGGGCTCCTTTGCAGAATAGACCATCTGCCTTCGTGTCAGGTAGCTCGTAAAAGGCGAGCATAGGTCTATCGTCACTAGTACCGTGAGATCTGACTAGGTAGAGTTACGCAGTGACTCATCCGATTGGTACCACCGCCTTACCTATTCCTGCCGCCATAACGTCATGACCTGTACCGGTTTGGAGGGTTAGGTAGCTGGTAAACTTACTTTTGCTCGAGGCCTAACATCCCAGCCTCAGATTGTCAACGCACCATTACCATTGGTGTCTCTTCGTGTCATCAGGAAATCGGTCTGCTTGTTTGCTTTCAAATATCATAAAAAAAAGTTTTGTTTGTTCTGGGAAAATGTGTTATGTGTTTTAATAAACGTTCTATAATAATACTCAAAATGCAACAATTGTAATTAATTGAACACTATTATAAAAAATATTAAAATAGTTTTAATGCTTTTTTCGTCTAAATATTTTTTATAACTTAAACTTACAAAAATTGAGTAAAAGGATAACGAAATTTTAAAATAAAAGTAAAAGGATACTAAAAAGCGTTTTCTTATTTTCTAATGTTATTAAATATTTTATGAATTATAATAAAAATCGCTTTCCGGTGGTTGACGTTGCTTGCGCCTTTAAGTATTAACAGAGGCAATAATAAGTTGTTTATATATTTAAAGCGTAGCGCATCGCAACCCTCCTATATAATCCTCGTCTTAAATAGGAAAACACATAGGAAACCAATTAGGTTATCTGCGCAAATGATGTATGTAGTAATAATATGTAAAGATAAATAATTAAATGACAGTTGCTTCTTCTAAAGAATAAAAAGGAGTTTTAGCGCCATTGAGAGAAAAGATGGTTCGAGATCGTAGTTTTTTAATCATTATTGAATTTCGTGTTAATATTGAGTGAAATTAGTCAATTTTGGTGGCATTTTGTATAATTTTGTTCAGCGAAAGTGCACAAATGAAATAATCAAGAAGAAATTAGCGTATCACGTATTTCCTCGTTGCCGCCAAATCTCCTTACATGAGCTTGTGTAATGAGGCCGCCGCTTTACTCAAGAGCCTGATATGACTTACTGACGACTTATGACTGATGACTACGAGTAATTATAATTATTGATTAAAATCGATATAAAATTTGATGCAAATATGTACTTGACGAATGGCAAAATACTAACGTGAAGACCAAAGCTTAAATAAAGAATAAAAAGAAACGAAATGCTTTGAATAGTCAATTAAGAACATTGAACCTTTTAAGAAGGTTATAGTAAACCCAAGTTGACCTTCACCGAGCTGATAATAGAATGAAATATATTTTATAATAAAATTCGTATGTAATAAAATATATAAAAATGGGTTGCCGAAAAGAAAAATATCCTAAAATCCATATCCTAAAAATTTAAGGCGAAGATGATAATAATAGGAATATCTTCACACCTATATTACAGAAGTGGTAGATAGAGGCACAACTAAGGCACACACGACTAGCCGAAGACACTTAGTCCCACAGTGTGATAGGTGCCAAGCCTATCGCTAACCGGGTACATATCCAATCCCGGGCAACGTTATTTTTTAATAGAAAATTGAAAATGTACATTTTCTATTTTATAACCCGACCCCGGAATCGAACCATAGACCTCAAGAAGTCAAGTTTGACTCCGGACCGCTAGAAAACAGAGGTGATTATTATGAATATATCCTAACGATAATAAAACATACATAGGTATATCACCACAATATTTTCGAAAGACTAATCTGCTTCCTATGGCTAAGCTAGAGCCTACCTCTGTGGTCTAGCGGTCCAAGTGTTGGACTTGACTTCATGAGGTCCAGGGTTCGAATCCCAGGTCGGGCAACAAAAACAAAACGTGGTATTTCCCATTTTCTAATAATAAATAAAAGTT